>JABFFC010000263.1:0-65209 GCA_013623535.1 Fusarium penzigii | reverse complement strand
GTAATCAACGGCCGCGAAATGTTTACAGTGTGAATATGATCCCCAAGCATAGGCAGGGTCACAACTCAACCTTCCCTTCTGATGAATCTTTCTCCCCCTCCCCTCCTCCACCGCAAAAAAAAAAAATATTCTTTTTTTCCTTCCCCCTCCCTGTCCCCACCTTTTCTCTCTCTTGTCTCCCCCTCCTCGCAAATCCTCACCCTTGCAGAGAATTGCACAAGGCACAGAGGCCCCATCTCACGCCCTATTCGTGCCCATCACAAGCTCTCAATCCAATCACTCTCGCACAACCCCTTACACCTATTCTGACCGTCTAAACCTTTTGTGCTTCGCTGTGCTTTGCTTTGTTCGGTTTGATTTGATTTGGTTTGGTTTGGTGGGCGAACCCCATCCCAACAAGTCCAGAAAGCATCCACTCAAATACAAGTCCCAAGCGCAAAAAAAGGGCCCCAAAACCCAATAAGCCCAAAAGACAAAAAAAGACGTCGTTTGTTCCAGGCTTAGCACAAAGAAGCCTCTTCGCCCAGTGCCCAAATTTTTTTTTCTACTTATCGCCCCCCACCAAAATTTAGCAAACGTCAACGGCCGCCGCCTTCTCAACTTCTCTTCCCTCTCTCCCGTCTGATTCTTTCCAACCTCACCCTTTCGTTATTCGTCTTCCTCCCCAGACGTTTTTAATTCATTCTAATCGTTGTTCTGGATCTCACAAAATCAGACACAATGGCCGAACCTATCCGTGGAAAGCGACCCGACCAGACTGTGGCTCCGTAAGTCCTTCAACAATCCCATTCTCAACCCTTGGCTTGCAAAAACAACAACCCTCTTTGTTGATTCACGGCTACGATGCTAATTACCCCACCTTCGCTCAGTACGCCTCAGAACACTCCCGCCAACAATGCTCCCATCTCTTCTCACGCCCAGCAGCCCGGTGTTGCTAGTATTAAGGAGGGTATGTATCGCTCTTGTCCGCTTTCTTTCTGCGTTTGTGCTCGTTCCAAAAGAGACCCATTTACCCCGCCAACAGGGTTCAAGAGTCAACATGCTAACCACCAATATAGAGGATTTTGACCGAGCCGCCGCGGCTTCCGTCTTTGCTCAGAACCCCAAGCTCATCCAGATGATCCAGGGACGTCTCGGCTCCCTCGTGGGCCAGTCTTCTGGTTACATTGAGTCTCTCCCCGCCCCCGTCCGCCGCCGTGTTGCCGGTCTCAAGGGCATCCAGAAGGAACACTCCAAGCTCGAGGCTCAGCACCAGGAGGAGGTCCTCGCCCTTGAGAAGAAGTACTTTGCCAAGTTCTCTCCTCTCTACGAGAAGCGAGCTGCCATCATCAACGGCAAGACCGAGCCTACTGAGGAAGAGGTCAAGGCTGGTGAGGAGGATGAGGAGGACGAGGACGAGGCTCCCAAGGCCGAGGCCAAGACTGAGACCAAGTCCGACATTCCTGACAACGTCTCTGGTATCCCCGAGTTCTGGCTGTCCGCCCTCAAGAACCAGATCTCTCTTGCTGAGATGATCACTGACCGTGATGAGGCTGCCCTCAAGCACCTGACCGACATTCGCCTGGAGTACCTTGACAAGCCTGGATTCCGTCTTATCTTTGAGTTTGCTCCCAACGACTTCTTCAAGAACAAGACCATCACCAAGACATACTACTACCAGAACGAGAGCGGCTACGGTGGTGACTTCATTTACGACCATGCTGAGGGCGAGAAGATTGAGTGGCTTCCTGGCCGTGATTTGACCGTCCGCGTTGAGAGCAAGAAGCAGCGCAACAAGAGTAAGTATACTTTGCCAAACGCAGAATCTGGCTAGACTCTCGATATGGTGACCACAGGAGACTAACAATCACTAGACACTAAGCAGACCCGTATTGTCAAGAAGACTGTCCCTACCGAGTCATTCTTCAACTTCTTCAGCCCTCCTCAGGTCCCTAGCGATGACGATGATGAGGATGCCGAATCCGACATTGAGGAGCGCCTCGAGTTGGATTACCAGCTTGGTGAGGACATTAAGGAGAAGCTCATTCCCCGGGCTATTGACTGGTTCACTGGCGAGGCTCTTGCCTTTGAGGAGCTATCTGACGACGACCTGGAGGGTGCCGATTTCGATGATGACGACGATGAGGATGATGACGATGACCTGAGCGAGGACCACGATGAGGAGGAGGAGACCGATGACGATGTATGTGTTGAATGATCAGTTTGACTTGAAAGAGGTATGCTAACATGGGAAAACAGGACGAGTCTGGCAAGCCTAAGCAGGAGGCTGCCGAGTGCAAACAGAGCTGAGCGTATCGATCGAATATGAGGTCTTACAATCACCACTCATGACACACACGAGCGCGGGGTACACTTTGTTATTTTTGAGGGAAGTTTCTTACTGAGCCATTGATCCGCAAAGAATGACGGACAAACGGCGAGCGACAGGAAGGGAATAAAAAAAAGGATTTGAGGCTACAGGAACAGGAAAACGGTTGAAGCCGGTCGGCATGTCCAGCCGCGTACCGTTTTTTTCTTTCTCAAAAAGAGTAGCTCGTCAAGTTCGATAGGCATGGTTTTTGCTGCAGCCAGCAAATAACTGGAACCGGACACATCTGATAGACAGCCAGAGGACACGAGTCTGCCCTCTCTTTTTTTTCATCATTTTTTGCCCTGTTTCCTTGCCAGTCTGTTGTAATCTCTGTTGGTCAAAGTTTCGAACTCAGGCAAGGGAGGTTTGAGGGAGAAGAAAGGGTTTATCATTTTGGGTTATCGTCTGGTATTCTGCATGGATGTTTGAATTGTTGCCCGGTGATGGGGAAGGGCTACAGTGATTGATGGATGAACGAATGGATTCTGTTTCGCTGGTGCAGGAATTTTTATTTTTTTTATGGTGCATAATATATAGACAATAATGGTTTGCTATTTTGATGAGCGAAAGATGTAGATGCAGATGTGCGTTCGAATTGTCGAGTTGTGATATTGCTGAGTTGATCAGTGTTGACATGGGCGTTTGCGACGGTTATGATTGGTCCATCTGTGATTGTACAGCTATACTAGAGTGAAGGAGGCAACGAGTGAAGATGAGTTGTCAATATTGTATTATTTCGATGGTGTTTGAGAATCTGTTGGTCATGATCCACATGAAGAAATATCATGGTACATGTATTTGACGTAGTTACTAGTTTTCAGATGTACTCAACGAGTCAATCCCAAGTTAGATAAAGTATTACTCAACAGTCGTTCATTTCAGAAACATAGATTAGATGCATATTGGTTCCGACGACTATCATGAACCTTGGAAAGACTCATATGCGTATAGATTTCATAACTTATAAATGTTCTCTACAGGGTAAGCCAAACTTCGATGTCAATGTCGTAAATTCGTGACCACTGATGACATGCAAACACTACCCCCGACAGCCGCCCTTCTGCCGCACGTCCCGGCAATTCTCCGTCTATTTTTTCAAATTTCTAGACGGACTTTTACCGTGCATGAAAGGTGCAGCGGAGCGGGACTTCTGGAAGAGGAAACGCGCTATGGACTCACTGCATGGTTCTATTATAAACTGGTCTCTCTCTGTTTTCCACTGGGTTAACAGCGCAGCCTGCCCAGGGCTGGTATGCAGAGATTGACGCCATTGCATGACGGCATGGTGGGATTGCTGTTTTGGGAGAGGAGCCGCAGTCGGTCATGACGAGGGTTACTTACTATTCTATGCCGTGTAGAATTGCGATTAGCAATGTTCTGGTGTTTTGGAGATGAGGTCAGTTGTGTGATTCAAAGTATCAATATGTAAGTTTGCAGACGTTGGAAACCAGTTGACGTGAATTGCGTTGCAAGATGTCTACAACTGTCGGATGTACCTCTCTATTTACAGTCCTCACCGCTAAACTAACTATTAACGTACGGTTCCATGTTAGATTTACTTCATGAGATGCTTACACCTGTTGACATTTTCCTGGTATGACAAAGACCCTCGATGAAGCAAGGGTATCCATTACTCGAATATTACAGTTCGGACACTAAGCAAGAATATGTGACAAGTAAGGTAAGAATAGCAAGAAAAAACGACCCCTACGGACTCCATATTGGACAAATGAGTCAACGGAAGTCGGGCAGAATATATCTCAGTCCAAAAAAAATATTCCTCCGATGCTGGTTCCGGACCCGGTCCATCGACAGGTCAAAGAAAAAAAGGTATCGACGGACGCAGGATGGAGAGACTTTATTGGTAGAAGTAAAGCTTGAACTGCGGATTGGATGATGGCGGAGGGAATGGAAGAGTCATTCATGAATAATCGGAATTATAATAAAACCTCGAGTGCCTGTCCAACTTCGTCTCGTATCATATCAGTTCTTATTCCCTCTTGCTTCATCATACCATCGCCTGTCATAACATCAGCCTCAAATACCCTAATTCTACTGCATTCATCATAGAAAGGAACCACTGAAAAAAAAAGGCTCCTCCGATCTGTCGGACCACCACTACCCCCACCAAAGACTCCCCCGTCACTTTCATCACCCCTCCATCCCATCCATAATATTATTCTCTCCCCTCCAAACGCCAACTTACACCACAACCTCTCTTTTTCCTCTACGCAAAACCCCAATCTCGCCCATCATGACACCCGCTCCTCAGAACATCGTCTCTAACCTCTCCCCCGGCAACCGCGGTGAGGTCTCTCACAGCTGGGACCAGAACCTCTCGACTTCACCGGTTGCTACTTTCAGCCCTCCTCCTTCTGGCAGCTGGGGTGGTCAACTGCCCCAGCGCGGCGCGCCCAAAGCCCTCAAGCCTTTCAACACCACAGATATCAAGATTCTGCTGCTTGAGAATGTCAACGTTACAGGACAAGAGATCTTGAAGGGCCAAGGCTACCAGGTTGAGGCTCTCAAGACCTCTTTGCCCGAGGATCAGCTCATTGAGAAGATTCGGTAGGTTTGCTTGCTCATTGTTTCTTCGACGTCTGCCCCGCCATCAAACCAAATAATTTTTTTCTACCTCCACTGCTTGTATGGAATTGAATGAGGGGCATATCATCGTCACCTCTATTCGAGAGCTACCCCTCGTTATCATTGTAACAATTTCACACGATTTATCTGCACGGCCATACTGACGCACTTTCTTCTTACACAGTGATGTCCAAGTCATCGGTATCCGCTCCAAGACCAAGCTCAGCGAAAAGGTCCTCCGCGAAGCCAAGAACCTCCTCGTCATTGCCTGCTTCTGTATCGGAACCAACCAGGTCGACCTCGAATATGCCGCCCGCAACGGTATCGCCGTCTTCAACTCCCCCTTCGCCAACTCCCGCAGTGTCGCCGAGCTCGTCATTGCCGAAATCATTACCCTCGCCCGTCAGCTGGGTGACCGCTCAAATGAGATGCACCGTGGCACCTGGAACAAGGTCAGCGCCAAGTGCTGGGAGATCCGTGGAAAGACTCTCGGTATTGTCGGATATGGTCACATTGGTTCACAGTTGTCCGTTCTGGCTGAGGCTATGGGTATGAACGTCATCTACTACGATGTTGTGACCCTCATGGCTTTGGGTAGCTCGCGACAGGTTCCCACTCTCGAGGCTCTTCTTGGCGAGGCCGACTTTGTTACTCTCCACGTCCCCGATCTTCCCGAGACTCGCAACATGATCTCAACTCCCCAGTTCGAGGCCATGAAGACCGGATCCTACCTGATCAATGCTAGCCGTGGCAGCGTTGTCGATATCCCTGCCTTGATCAAGGCCTCGCGCACCGGCAAGATTGCTGGTTGTGCTCTTGATGTCTTCCCCCACGAACCCGCTGCCAACGGCGACTACTTCAACAACTCTCTCAACAGCTGGGGTGAGGATCTGCGAAGCCTGCACAACATCATCCTCACTCCCCACATTGGTGGTAGCACTGAGGAGGCCCAGCGTGCTATTGGTGTTGAGGGTATGTATACGAATCAACCTACAACTTAAAAAATCAGGGTCTTGTGACTAACAGCCTTCGAACAGTCGCCGATGCGCTGGTGCGCTACATCAACCAGGGCATCACTCTCGGCAGCGTCAACCTTCCCGAGGTGCAGATGCGCTCATTGACTCTGGACGAGCCTGATACCGCTCGTGTAAGTTGTTTCGGACATTTCCCGACTTGAAGAAATTTGCCCTGACATGTTAATAGGTCATCTACATCCATCGCAACGTCCCTGGTGTGCTCCGAAAGGTCAACGAGATTCTTGGTGACCACAACGTCGACAAGCAGATCAGTGATAGCAGAGGTGACGTCGCTTACCTCATGGCCGACATTAGCAGCGTCAAGTACGAGCAGATCAAGGATATCGCAGATAGCCTTGAGGCGCTCAGCTGTAAGTCAAGACTGGCGCATGAAATTGAGAAGATTATGCTAACCCATGCGCGACAGCGCGTATTCTTACCCGAGTACTTTACTAAATGACCAAATTGCTACGTGGACGATAAAGTGGCCAGCTAGGTCCAATGTCAGAGTGTCAACTCTTGGACAAGACGAGACAATCGCGATTTGGCTTTAACGCACGGGTCACGGCACGGACAAAGTTGAACGTTGAAAAATGGGAATAAAATAGGGGAAATGCGAAAAGGGGTGACCGGGATCTGTTGGTCTGTTCACCCATTAATCCCCGGAATACTAATGCTCGTTCGCATGGACCAACGAGGTATGAATTGGGATGGATGAATTCGGACGAACTTCTGATGATGGCTGGGTAACAAGAGATGGATTGTGCCGTCACGACGCGTGTGGCACGCAGAAGACGCATTCCCCTTTCTGTCTTCATTTTTTTTCCTGGAAGCAAAAGAAAACGAGGAGGTTGGTGAATGGTTCCAGGCGGTTGGTTCTGAGGCCATCGTATGCCTGGGAATAGTCGAGGAATGCCTGGTTAAAGCCAGCATCAGTCAGCACTGTATAAATGCTCACAAGGATAAAGTATGATCCTTAAGCTCAACGAAAGAGTACTGTCGGAGGATTTTGAAAAGGGAGGAAGTGGTAGATATATCAGTGCTTCAACGCAATCTAGAGTATTTTGTCCGCCCAGGGAAAGAAAAAGTAACGAGTAAAGAACAACTGTATCACTCTGTAACGTCCTTTTAATCATGCAAGCAGATTCAGAGTGACACAATCGGTATGGTGAATGTGGAGAATGCGGACATACACATGGTTTATTAAAGGGATAATGTACCGTACCCGATCACTGATTATTGTTGGGGATGAGACTTACACATGGTTGTGGATGGCTAGACGTCTCTGGGGGCGGCTGAGACAAACTTACTGGGGGAGGGGATAAGCTCAACGTCAATGGTGTGAACATGCGTGTATCCTTTACCTTTTAATATGGAAAGATTGGTTTCCGTGCTGTTGTGTTTCGAGGCTAGTGCTTCAGACAACAATGGGTAGTTGACATGAACCGGTATGTTTACTTGGCGACATGTCCACTGCTCTATATGTGTATGATGTTTTAGCATGCAGAGAAGCTTTCTTTCCCCTGTAACTAAGGTGTAACTGGGCTTGCATGTAACAATTTAACCAGCCTTTCTCCCCCCTTCACAGGAACAAAAAAAGGGGGGGAACATATGCCCATGTGCTTTATGTACTATGTATGTTGTACCTGTACCCTTCCTCATGCAAAATAACGTCAAATCTGTATCGTTTTTCACCGACAGTTAAAGCACAGTGTCGACTCCTTCTGGATCCCAACTGTAGAAAATACCTTACTTTTTTCTACCTTCGGGAAAGAATACCACTTTTTGCTTCTTTCTCCTTAATCTAGTTCCTCGCCCCCTGGACCGAGAGAAAAGAAGGCGAAGGAAGGCAGAGAACGAGAGGAAAAAGGACTGTGAGTTGTGGATGGGTCGACGTCTAATTGGTCGGCGGGGGAAAAGAAGTTGTCCTTTTTTTGAGCCCCTGGATTCATAACCTTTGTAGCGTCACCAAGAAGTGATGGCTGGGTTGAAGATCTGATAGTAGGACAAGTATCTCAGACTCAGATTGCTCGTACCTTCTTGCAGTGAATTACCATCATAACGACTTGGCTCACTACCCCTGTGTACTCTGTCTCCCATCTCTAACAGAACCATCTGCTGCCCCGCCTCCCCTGTACCTTTCTAGCGCTTTGAGTGGTCCCTCTCCTCCCCCCCGTGCGGACTGCAGCAACCCTTCCCGGCCATCCTTTCAATCAAGGAGCCAAAAAAACGGCGTGCTGGCTTCACTTTGTGTATGCTTTTTTTTTCTCTTCGTCCCTGTTCCCTATTTTCCGTATCTTACACCACTTCTTGTTGTAATTCCCGTCCTTCCCTTTTTCTCTTGTGTGTGTTCCTGACCTAACAGGGGGAAGAGAACCAAAAAAAGGGGACAAGAGCGAAGAGGACTCGTCCTTTGTCTACAAGCTGAAATCGGAATCCATCGATATCTGTCTGTCTCTCTGTAACGGAAGAGCTTCGTGACGAGATACGAAGACCGAAAAGGGAAAAATCCAACACAGCACCAAGTTAGGAGCTGTCGGTGTCTTGTCTGTTTCATCATTTCGAGAAACTTGCTTCGAATCGCAACGGCATCGATTTGAAAGATACCCCAACTTCGACCGTCCTCGTCTAGCTGCGGCCGATACTCTACAAGGAACAAGCTCATTGTTAGCTTGCTTCGGACACATCTCCTTCCACCGACTTCGACGATCCTCTCATCCATCCACCGGCTGGCCCTGATCCAAACTCCTTGCGCTGTCCTTTTGTCGATGCCTTTGACCGCCGCCCACTATACCTCGCCGCCTTATCATACCGCCATCTGTGCTACATCGCTGTAGTCCTTCTCGACTTTAATACTCTGTCGTTCCCGGCCTTGCGCCTGGCCATATTGCCATCATGGCATCCGCCTACGAAATCGGCACGAGGGCATGGCAGCCTGATGCTGCCGAAGGATGGGTAGCCTCCGAGCTCGTCAACAAGACTGTCGAGGGCTCTAAGGTCAAGCTTGAGTTCGAGCTTGAAAATGGCGAGGTATGTGCTTTACATGATATCCCAAGACATCCATCAGCTCTACGCGCTTTTTGGGTCCTATCTAGACTTCCAATATTGACCGAATCTTGTTTTTAGACCAAAGTTGTCGAGGTTTCCGAGGAAGCCCTCCAGAGCGGCAACGACCCCTCCTTACCGCCTCTTATGAACCCGACCATGCTCGAAGCTAGCGACGATCTTACAGATTTATCCCATCTCAACGAGCCAGCTGGTATGTCGGCTTCCGCGAACCGTACACCGGCAGTGTGCTGAAACTGACACCTCACAGTTCTGCAGGCCATTCGACTTCGATACTTGCAAAAGGAGATTTATACATACAGTGGTATCGTGCTGATCGCGACCAATCCTTTTGCACGAGTCGACTCACTCTATGTTCCTGGTATGGTTCAAGTATATGCTGGAAAGCAGCGAGCAACTCAAGCACCTCACTTGTTTGCCATTGCCGAAGAGGCGTTCATGTAAGTTTGCCCATGTATGATCGCGAAATGACAGCCATCTAACGATATCAGTGACATGATTCGGGATAAGAAGAACCAGACCGTCGTCGTGTCTGGTGAGTCAGGTGCTGGCAAAACTGTCAGTGCCAAGTACATCATGCGTTACTTCGCTACACGAGAGTCCCCCGATAACCCAGGCGCCCGTTCCAAGCGCGGTGCCGAAGCCATGAGCAAGACTGAGGAGCAGATTCTTGCTACCAACCCCATCATGGAAGCCTTCGGTAACGCCAAAACGACCAGAAACGACAACTCGTCCCGATTCGGAAAGTACATCGAGATCATGTTCGACGAGGGCACAAATATTATCGGCGCCAAGATCAGAACCTACCTTCTTGAGCGCTCACGTCTCGTTTTTCAGCCTTTGAAGGAGAGGAATTACCATATTTTCTACCAGCTCGTTGCTGGCGCCTCTGACAAGGAGCGCCAAGAGCTTGATCTTCTCCCCGTCGAACAGTTTGAGTACCTGAACCAAGGAAACTGCCCCACCATTGACGGTGTTGACGACAAGGCCGAATTTGAGGCCACCAAGAAGTCGCTGTCTACTATTGGTGTTACGGATGAGCAGCAGTCCGCCGTCTTCAAGCTGTTGGCTGGTTTGCTACACCTTGGTAATGTCAAGATCACTGCTTCCCGTAACGATAGTGTTCTAGCGCCCACAGAGCCTTCTCTGGAGAAGGCTTGCAGTATTCTTGGTGTCAAGGCCGAGGACTTTGCCAAGTGGATTGTCAAGAAGCAACTGGTGACCCGAGGTGAGAAGATCACTTCCAACCTGAGCCAGGCCCAGGCCATCGTTGTTCGTGATTCCGTTGCCAAGTTCATCTACTCAAGTCTGTTCGACTGGCTTGTCGATATTATCAATCACAGTCTGGCAGCCGAGGAGGTTCTTAACCGCGTCAAGTCTTTCATTGGTGTGCTGGATATTTACGGCTTCGAACATTTTGCCAAGAACTCTTTCGAACAATTCTGTATCAACTACGCCAACGAGAAGCTTCAGCAGGAGTTCAACCAGCACGTCTTCAAGCTCGAGCAGGAGGAATATCTCAGGGAGCAGATCGACTGGACTTTCATCGACTTCTCGGACAACCAGCCTTGTATTGATCTCATTGAGGGCAAGCTGGGTATCCTCTCCCTGCTCGACGAAGAGTCTCGTCTGCCTATGGGTTCTGATGAGCAGTTTGTTACCAAGCTTCACCACAACTACGCCTCCGACAAGCACAAGTTCTACAAGAAGCCCCGATTCGGCAAATCCGCTTTCACTGTCTGCCATTATGCTATCGACGTCACCTACGAGTCTGAGGGTTTCATTGAGAAGAACCGTGATACCGTTCCCGACGAGCACATGGCCGTGCTGCGTGCTTCAACCAACGACTTCCTCAGGACTGTTCTGGATGCTGCTTCTGCTGTTCGCGAAAAGGACGTTGCTTCCACATCGTCTAGCTCTGTCAAGCCCGCTGTTGGTAGGAAGATTGGTGTGGCTGTGAACAGGAAGCCTACTCTGGGAGGCATCTTCCGATCCTCACTTATCGAGCTCATGAGCACCATCAACAACACCGATGTGCACTATATCCGATGCATCAAGCCCAACGAGGCCAAGGAGGCGTGGAAGTTCGAGGGACCCATGGTTCTCAGCCAGCTCCGTGCTTGTGGTGTTTTGGAAACGGTACGCATTAGCTGTGCAGGCTATCCCACACGATGGACATATGAAGAGTTTGCTCTCCGATACTACATGCTTGTCAAGTCGGACCAGTGGACTTCGGAGATTCGCGACATGGCCGATATCATCCTTAAGAAGGCTTTAGGTACAGGTAACGGCCAGGGCATGGACAAATACCAGCTCGGTCTGACCAAGATCTTCTTCCGTGCTGGTATGCTTGCCTTCCTCGAGAACCTCCGAACCAACCGCCTCAACGACTGCGCCATCATGATCCAGAAGAACCTGAGGGCCAAGTACTACCGTGCTCGCTTCCTGGAGGCCCGCCAGTCAGTCATCCGAACACAGTCGGCCATCAGAGCCTGGAAGGCGCGAAAGCAAGCCCAGGAGCTTCGCACCGCCAGGGCCGCCATCACGATCCAGCGTGTCTGGCGCGGACAGAAGCAGCGCAAGAGCTTCTTGCGCATTAGAAACGACATGATTCTCTTTGAGTCGGCTGCCAAGGGTTACCTGCGAAGAAAGGAGATCATGGAGACGAGACTGGGCAATGCCGCGCTCATGATCCAGAGAGCCTGGAGGTCACGACGCCAGCTGCGCTCCTGGAGACAGTACCGCAAGAAGGTGGTGCTTATCCAGAGCTTGTGGCGTGGAAAGACTGCCCGTCGTGGTTACAAGAAGGTCCGCGAGGAGGCTCGCGATCTGAAGCAGATCTCGTACAAGCTTGAGAACAAGGTCGTCGAACTGACGCAATCCTTGGGCTCAATGAAGCAGCAGAACAAGAACTTGGCTTCACAAGTCGAGAACTATGAAGGACAGATCAAGGCCTGGAAGAACCGCCACAACGCTCTGGAGGCCCGAACTAAGGAGCTGCAGACCGAGGCCAACCAGGCTGGTATCGCTGTCGCCCGCCTCCAAGCCATGGAGGATGAGATGAAGAAGTTGCAGCAGGCCTTCGACGAGTCTACGGCAAACATTAAGAGGATGCAGGAGGAGGAACGAGAGCTCCGCGAGTCTCTCCGCACCACCAACACAGAGCTGGAGACGGCCAGGAGGGCAAGCACACAGCACGAGAAGGACAACATGAGTCTCAGACAGGAACTGGAGTCTCTACGGGATGCCCTCGAGCTGGCTCGGAGAAACGCACCGATCAACGGAGAGGGCACCAACGGGACGGCTGCGGCCGCTCCTACTGCCAGTGGCCTTATCAACCTCGTGTCGTCCAAGAAACCGAAGCGTCGCAGCGCGGGCGCCGAACCACGGGAGCTTGATCGCTTTAGCGGTACTTATAACCCTAGGCCGGTTTCGATGGCTGTCACTAGCACGGCGCATCGCCAGAATCTTTCTGGCACGACCTTTATTCCTGGCGTCGATAATATCGAGATGGAGCTTGAGACGCTCCTTGCGGATGAGGATGGCCTCAACGAGGAGGTAACGATGGGCTTGATCCGCAACCTCAAGATCCCCTCACCCAACACGACACCACCCCCGTCAGACAAGGAGGTTCTGTTCCCATCATACCTCATCAACCTGGTGACGTCGGAGATGTGGAACAATGGCTTCGTCAAGGAATCGGAGCGTTTCCTCGCCAACGTGATGCAGTCGATCCAGCAGGAGGTTATGCAGCACGACGGCGAAGAGGCTGTCAACCCCGGCGCCTTTTGGTTGTCCAACGTGCACGAGATGCTGTCGTTCGTGTTCCTCGCAGAGGATTGGTACGAGGCCCAGAAGTCGGACAATTACGAGTACGACCGTCTTTTGGAGATTGTCAAGCACGATCTTGAGAGTCTTGAGTTCAACATCTACCATACCTGGATGAAGGTGCTGAAGAAGAAGCTCCAGAAGATGATCATCCCCGCCATTATTGAGTCCCAATCTCTGCCTGGTTTCGTTACCAGCGAAAGCAGTCGATTCCTGGGCAAGCTGTTGCAGTCCAACTCGACTCCTGCCTACAGCATGGATAACCTGCTGAGCCTGCTCAACAGCGTGTTCAGAGCGATGAAGGCATACTACCTGGAGGACTCCATCATCACGCAGACAATTACCGAGCTGCTGCGCCTTGTGGGTGTCACAGCGTTTAACGATCTGCTGATGCGACGAAACTTCCTCTCTTGGAAGCGTGGTCTCCAGATCAACTACAACATCACTCGTATCGAGGAGTGGTGCAAGAGCCATGATATGCCTGAGGGCACACTTCAGCTGGAGCATCTGATGGTCAGTTTATACGAGATGGAAAATTGTGAATTACGCTAACTATTTTATAGCAAGCTACAAAGCTGTTGCAGTTGAAGAAGGCAACCCTGAACGATATTGAAATCATTCAGGATATCTGCTGGATGTAAGTAATCGACTTGAAGGTGAAAGAAACAGGATGCTAACTAGTTCAGGCTGTCACCGAACCAGATCCAGAAGCTGCTCAACCAATACCTGGTTGCCGACTACGAGCAGCCTATTAATGGCGAGATCATGAAGGCTGTTGCGTCAAGAGTGACTGAGAAGAGTGACGTCCTCTTGTTGCAAGCTGTCGACATGGACGACAGTGGTCCTTATGAGATTGCTGAGCCCAGAGTTATCACAGCCCTCGAGACCTATACCCCCTCTTGTACGTTTCTTGTTCAAAATGATGGTTTACATGGACTAACGGAGTAACAGGGCTTCAAACTCCTCGACTCAAGAGGCTAGCTGAGATCGTCTCGGCGCAAGCCATTGCGCAACAAGAGAAGCTCGATTACACGTCAGGAGATGAATACGACGTGCAGGATCAGCTTGCTGATGTCGACGAGATGGACGGCGAGCAATAGAAGTGGATAATAAAGCAGGGCGGGATAGAGAAGACACGCGGGAAGTTGTGTCTGATGCATAATTGGGGATAGAGGTCGCATATGTATTCTCTTGTTTGTTTTCAGGGGAGTTGCGAATCTGATGTGGAAATGTCTAATTGCGGCGTGAAGGGAGGAGGTGGGATGGGCATGACATGACATCTATTCCCCCTATGTACCACTTGGACGGCGTCATGTATTCATGAAAGATGGCTCTCGTTTTCTCTCGTTGTATTCTTTTTCTGCAAGCTCGGACAAGAAAGGAGCGAGAGAAAAGGAGGGCTTGACTGTTTTCTATCTGTAAGATGTACATTTGGGGAGGATGAAGGAAGATAGATGGCGGGGGAGGGTAGAGGGATGAGAGCATAAGCGATTTGCTGTTATATGGTCAATGACTTTTTGATTGTTCTTGATTTCATGGTTGCATATATACATACACTTGCTCATTCACATTTATATGTACTTGATAGATGCCGATGGCGATGGTGATGGTGTTCGGAAGGTATGTGAGTTGCATTTAAACAGTATTAGATGTTAGAACCCCCGAGTTGTATGTATATCTTGATACTTCAGTATATGCATTTGTGGGCAAATTGTCAAATCTCTGCAGCCACTTCCATTGACTAAAACAAGCAACATACAAATTAAAAGACAACGTCACTTTGAATGCGAGGGAAAGAACAGAAGAAGAAGAAAAATGAGGACATCACCAAACATCATCATCACGGGTACACCCGGTGTTGGGAAAACAACACACTGCGAACTCCTCGCTGAGAAAACTGGTCTTCGTCACATCTCAGTGAACCAAGTCGCCAAGGATAAGGAGTGTCATGAAGGTTATGACGAAGAGTTTCAGAGCTGGATAGTTGATGAAGACAAGGTCAGTGCGGTTGTCCAGAACAGGGTAAAGAATGTGAGAGCTGACGTTTTGTCGCTAGTTGCTGGATGCTATCGAAAAGGATGCAGAGGCTGGAGGATGTATTATCGACTGGCATGCTTGTGACTTATTTCCAAAGAGCTGGATTGATCTGGTTGTCGTCTTGAGAGTTGATTCTACAGTTCTTTATGATCGACTAAAAGCACGGTATGTCTTTCTTTTGTCTCTCATACATACAGCACCAAGCACTAGCACCAAGCAACAAATACATATATATATACCGGCAACACACAGAACTGACAATGGATAGAAACTACCCCGAGGTCAAACTCCAGGAGAACCTCGACTCTGAAATCATGGAGGTTCTTCTTCAAGAAGCCAGAGACGCATTTGATGAGGAGATCGTGGTCGAGTTGACGAGTGGGACAAGTGATGAGATGGAGGCGAATGTTGACAGGATAGAGGCTTGGATTGAGCAGTGGAAGAAGGACAATGCAGAGGGGTCATGAGCCAAGAATAAAGAAAGAAAGAAAGCAATGAAAGGGTGGATAAAATAGAAAAGAGGGCTTAAAAGGGGTTGCGATAGGCTTGGGAATACAATGAAAAAGTGAGGGCATCTCCATTATGGATAAATACATAGATTTCACGAATTGTTCAAAAAAATTATATCTTTCGATAACAGCATATCTCAGTGTGGGGGGTTCTGACTTGCACATTGACCAACTCCCATCTTATCAAAAAACTCACCATCACCCTCACCCTCTTCTAACTCAATAAAAAAAATAGATGGAAAGAGACAAAAAATGGCTCAGAGAGTAAACTTCATTACAGGCAATGCCAACAAGCTCCGAGAGGTGAAGGCTATTCTCGAGCCGGAGATCGAAGTATGCAGCCAGGCACTCGATCTCGAAGAGATGCAGGGGACGTTGGAGGAGGTCACGATCTCCAAGACGAGAAGGGCAGCTGAACTGGTATGTTTCTTGTTGTTTTTTTGCTTGTATCTATCTGTTTATGCTGCGGTCGCTAAAAAAAAAACTCTGGAAATTATATAGGTTGACGGTCCAGTTCTTGTGGAGGATACTTCCCTCTGCTACAATGCGTTGAGCGGTCTTCCTGGACCATACATGTATGTATGCCCCCTTCATTCTTCACGGTGTTACGTGTGTTAATGTCATCAAAGTAAATGGTTCATGACCTCGATTGGTCACCAGGGTTTGAATAACCTCCTTGCTGCTTATACCGATAAGTCAGCCGAGGCGGTTTGCACTTTTGGGTATAGTGCTGGGCGTGGCCACGAGGTTATCCTCTTCCAGGGCCGATGTCCCGTATGTTGATGTCCCTGTGCTTTCCCCTTCAGAAGCTAACCATGGCAGGGTAAAATCGTGCCTCCTCGAGGACCTCCTGATTTCGGTAAGATTTTCGAGTTTCGTCGTGTCAAGATATGAGACTAATCCATGTAGGTTGGGATGCTGTTTTCGAGTATGAAGGTCAAACGTATGTCGTCCCTCTCCCCTCTTGATTGCATGTCAGACGTGGTACTGATCGTGATAGATTCGCCGAGATGGATAAGAAGGAAAAGAACAAAATCTCCCATCGAGGTCGTGCCTTGGCCAAGCTGCAAGAATGGTTCAAAGACAAGCAGTAAAATAATCAAGGCTGAGGCAAGATTCTAGCATAGTCCGTCAAACTAAACATTAGATGTTAAAGAACAGAGCGCTTCAAACTCCAGGGGGTGGGATATTATCTTACTAGAGAACCTCGAATTCATGATACTTTCGTAGATAATGCGAACCACGGCGATACGGTTGCAGCGAATCGTCAACAGCAGAGGGTTTATGACGAAACACTTTCCCCACAAGACTCTTGATCTTTGTGCTGTCGCGGAAACTTGGGTCGAAGACGAGGAGGTTTACGTCGCCGTCCATTTGTTTCTCAAGACCGACGATTGTCAAAGAGTGGCCTGTCCTCAAGTCAGTCTAGAGATGTCGAAGAAGTGGAAGAAATGGAGGGGTTAGGGGATGTACCTAAATGTTGGAAATAGATAGGAGGGAGATCCGTGAGATGGATTCTCTCCTCTGGGTCTATGACCCCCGTTTGGAAATATCGCTCTATAGCTTCGAAGAGATGGGCTTTGGCTTTCCCCCCTTTCTTATCCTTGAAAGCCTGGACAGAACATCTGCTCACGTCAGTCACCGCTTCACATCTCAACCGTCAAAACTTACGTTATCCCAAGACTCAGAAATACAGCTTGTGCCTAGAATCCGTCAGTCTAACATCTAGACCATGCAGCAAATAAATCAATCCCACCTCTGGTGTCCCGATGTACTTTCTCGTCCCCTTCACACCCCCGGTCTCGATCCTCCCCTGGGTGTTAAACCCCTGATCCCACGCATCTTCGATGAGATCCTGAATCTCGAAAATGGAAGGGAACTTCTGACCGAAGCGGTCTGACCCTGGGGCTTTGGCAGCGATGATGTGTGATGAGAGCATCTGAATGTTGCGATAACCGCAGAAGCCACCTTTTATCGTTAGTCCCTACCAGTGAAGAGTTGATAAAGAGAGAGAGCCGAGACATGGGTGGAAGTACCTTCTCGTCGAAGTTTGGAAACATGCGAAACCTGTGTGTGACACAAGTACGCATACTGCGTTGAGGAACTCTGCTGAAGCAGTTGTCCCAGCACAGGTATCACACCTACGACCTATTAGATATGCAACACATTTGGCCGAACATGACTTACCATCATTCACAACCTGCCCTTCCTCCTTCAGCAGCGTCACCAGCCATGAAGGCATCGCCTGCTCATGCGCAAACCTGCCCAACTGGGATCTCTGCCAAACCCGTCAGCGAATCTCACGAGGCTGACACAGCAAGAGGACATACACCTAATCGAGCAAACGGCTTCGACTCTCTAACTGCTTCACCACTCTGGTTTGACCCTTCCGGATGTTTCGTCTTATGTCTCACTCTCTTCTTTTCCGCTTCCCTCGGTCCCGAAAACAGCAACTTCCACGCCTGCACCGCACTGCTCTTCTGCGGGCTCTTCTTAGAGCTCCTGTGCGGCTTCTCCTCCGGTCTAGGCGGGAGACTATTCTCCACCGTCGCCGGTACTGCCTCCTGAGCTTCTAGTTGGTGAAGTTGAAGATGGTAGTCCAGCTCATCCGCGGGGATGTCTTCGCCGCATGTTTCGTGTGGACAGGGGACGAAGTCACGCTCTGGTGATTCAGGGTGCGCAACCTCGATATGCTAAAGATTGTCAATCTCATTGAACCATAAGAGAAAGTATGGAGCGAAATGTACGTTAACAAGTTCATTCTCACCCTGTTCAGTAGCAAATCCGCAAAAGGGACACTTGGTCGACATGTCTAACGCTGTGCGATAACTAAGGAGGCTGCAATGACTAAGGAGAGAAGGAGAAATACAAGGAGACAGGTAAAAGTCGATATAATAAATGCAAAAACGCTGAACAATAAAAACAAGATGCTGTTGAGTGATACGGAGAAAACAATTGGTGAAGGGGAGACAAAGAATGAGGAAAGCTTAGACGCGCGGTCCAAGTGAGGCTTTGACAGTCAGCAAACCACTGTAGGCTGTTGCACACGTACAGCTCAACCCTCAGTGAGTTCAGCGTTCAGCGCACACAGTCACTGCACTATAACCACCACACACCATCCATATCACTAAATCACAGTATTATTGACAATAGACAGGACACAATCACCAGAATTAAAGACACACTCAATAAACTATCACAAAATTAATCAGTTCCCATTGAACCATCACCATTTTTCATCAACAACCTAGGTAGTTTCAATGTCTGCATAGGTAGTGAATAGGTATGCATCTATCGGATCGCCGATAGCGGGGATCATCATCCTTAGCTCCATCTAACCCAACATCAGCCTAATGTCATGATCTTCACATGCACCCACAGCTCCAGTTCTGTGCTACCAGAACAATCATGGTGTGGCCCAGACCGCTACTAACAACAAAAAAACAAGGGGTAAGGAGAAGGAAAAAAGGAACAATTCGATCAAAAAACTTCATGTATGTTGACGTAGACACGGACTTTTGATGCATCGTTTTGTTTACTACGCGTACATCTCATTGAAGCATGATGTCATGAATTCCCATTCATTTCCGAAATACAATCCCTCATCACAACCACCAACATTCTCATTTCAAACGATACCAGTTACAAATGTTTAGTACGAGTCATGTAAAAACCCTCAACGCCAACGAGCTCCATGTTCATTCATAAGATAATCTATAGCATAAGGAAACAACAAAGAAAATAAAAACTTCCCAGCATAACACAGCGCCGACAAGTCAAAACGGTAGAAACAAAACCAAGAACCCCTTTGTACAGACATTACGCTATATCATTGAGAATGAAAGACGCACCATCCATGGCTCTCTCTCCGCTGTCCCGTCTCAATTGTTGACATGTCCATCGCTGCGTCAGAAAATGAATGGTTGCAGAAAAAAAAATAGACCATGAAAAGAAAAAAAGGACCGGATAGTTGTGCCAAAAGTGGCATGTAGTACCATCATGACACAACGTCTTCTACTTCCGAGTGACTGTGACTGGGACCGTGACCATGATCGTGAATCAGTGTTTCGTGGCTTTGTGTTTAATCGTTGTCGTCTGTCTCGCCGTCTACATAAGAAGGCAATTACCCTTGGCTGGAGCTTCACCCGGGTTCTGTGATTTCTCAATCTGAGCAATCAAAAGCTCGAAAGCCTTCGCAACGTTCTCGTTGTATCGCGCGCTCGCTTCGGTCCATCCACAGTTCATCTTTTCCGACACTCTCTGTCCATCCTCGGGCGTCACTTGTCGCTGGTCGGGTCGAAGATCGCTCTTGTTGCCCACTATGACAATAGGAACTGAATCGGTACCCTTGAGATTTACTTGTTAGCATCCAGCCAGATCTGCAGATTGTATCATGACAGAAGAGAAGGAAAGTAAAAAAACCTACCAGGTGATTCAAGATCTTTTCACGAATGACCTGTACCATCTCGAATGATGGAAGCGACGACACCGAGTACACAAGCATATAACCATGGATCCCAATAAAATGCTTCGAGTTGAGGATGCTATACTCGTCCTGCCCTGCCGTATCAACGATCTCGGTCGAGTAATCCTGTCCCTTGTACCGGATCATTTTGCTGAATGTGTTTTCGATGGTGGGATAGTAGCTGTCGACAAAGTGGCCGTCGACGTAGCGGACTGCTAGTGATGATTTACCTAGACATGACAGACCATGTCAGCTTTTGCCAGAAGCAAACGTCATTTTCTTCTGGCCTCTCAAACTTACCGACGGAGCGGCTGCCAACAATGGCGACCTTTCGTTGTTTGGGCGACGGCATTGTGGTTTATCGAGAATGTGGTGAATAAGTGTAGAGAGATTGAATGAGAGAAGAAAATCCCAAATGGGTTTTTGGTAAGAAAAAAGGTGAGGTATTGGACTTGGGGGAAAACTAGACGAGTGACGCCTAGACAGATAATGCCGGGACTGGGACTGGGACTGGGACGCCTGAAACCCCGAGACCAGCTGGAACAAGACCAGACCGAACCAAACGAATAAGAAGAGCGAAGACGGAGGCAAAAGTTTAAAACTGGGCTTTTTCCCCGAGTATGTTTCTGCGTAAGACTGCACGGTAGTACTACAGTTTCTTTAAACAATGAGTGTTCCCCAAGAGAATGTTGAGAAGCGTATTGTGAAAGAAGAAAACGCAGGTGAGAAAAAAAAAGAAAAGTAGTAGCAGCAGCCTTCCTTTAAAAAAATCAGATGTTGGAAATTGGAAAGTGCAGCCCTTTTTTTGTTAGAAACTCGCTGATGGGAATTGGCTTTGGCAGGTTGCATCACACCCAACCCCACCACCCTCTCCCCTCCTTTCATTCCTTCCAAAGGTTCTAAGACACGAAATGGACGTATGGATGGGCAATTAGGGGGGCATATGATCGCTGTCACCCCTCCCACTTCCCACTGCTTTGCATCATAGCGTAGGGAACAGTAGCGTGGCTAATGATTTGATGTGGCGTGGGATCACAAACACCAGATGTATGAATCTACAACAATTAGGTAGACCACGTCACTTCAGATGAATGTTACTGAATGATGAGCGGCGATTCTTGGTTGATGCAGAGAAGAAATTTTTTAGTAATAGCAAGTGGTTGGCCTTCATATATTTCCCTTACGTTCCGTTCCGCCTCTTCCAAATACCTATATACACAATTGTCCTAAACCCATCCAATAATATAAGTTAAACTACATCTCGTACTTCATAACTCATTTTTTGTTGACGCCAAAAAGTTACAAGAAGAAAAGCAACAAGAAGTAATCGGGAAGAAGCAATAAGAGAAAACAAACATGATTTTTTCTAAGGCCTCCTTCGTGCCCTCTGTAACTCGTTAACAAGTCCCTCGAGCCCCGTCACCTTACTATCAACAGATCTGTACATCTCTATAAACTCCTTGACCGATTCTACCACATACGAGATGGCCTCGCTGCCTCTCTGCTCCGCAATTCGTCTACGTGTCGAATCCACTAGACTCAGATAGCCAAGGAGGACAGCTAGGTATCCGAACACTACCGTGAGTTGTGACGTTTCTACCGAGTCGGCCTGTACTTTCGTTAGTGGTAATCTTTCACACCACTGACTAGATAGGTTTCTATCTTACCTCACTCATCAAGCCTCGGTTCTGTAGGTAGAGTGTCGTCAACTCGTCCAATGGCTCACCGCCAATATTCTCCCTTGCCGGAGGACAGTGCTCGATAATGTTGATGGTGACACCCAGCATCAGCAACAGTCCATCATACGTCTCTCCCTTGAGACGCTTGCTGTTGACTGCCTCTGACGTGCTCTTGACTCCCGCGCAGATCAACTTGACCAATCCCATGAGTGTATCCCTACTGTTGAAGGCTTCCGCCCCATGAGCCGTATTCGACATGTTAATGGATAACTTGAGGATCGCCGTTTCCACGTCTCCGGGCTTCTCTGGCCAGCGCTCAATACTGTTCTGGAGATATCGAGCAACTCTGGGTGTCTGTTGTGAAATCCAGCAGATGTTGTCCTCATCGCCCATAGCAAGGCTGGACTGTGATTCAAGTACCATGACGGCAAGGCCAAACACAGTATCTGTCGTGGGGTCTGCAAACATGCAATGTTCCAGTATAGGCGCGAGATCGGTCTCCACGTCTCTGACTGCGCTTTGGCAGTGCACTGGCTCTATTCGTTGACATAGAATGTTGAGCAACTGCAGAGCAAGTGTCTGCGGGGAGAGCTCCTTCGGTCGACGACCCAGCCAGATATTCATACGAATCATCAGGCCCTTGACGTCGCTGATCGACTTTCTGCTCATTTTCGAGAGTTTTGTCGATCTCAAAGCTGCAATACCATCAATGTCATCCTGCACGCGCAGCAGATTTGCCAAGAACTTTCCAAGACCGTCCTGTACCAATTGATTCAGCAAGTGAGCGCCAGGACTAAAGTTGAGAAACGTGATGAGCACTGCCGTCAATGCAAACCCGCTCACAACATCCTCTTCTTGACCAATGTTGGCAGCAACTTTGTCGCGACTAGCGTGATCACGAAACTGGATCATGAAGTCTTTTTGCTGGAGCTTCTGAGCCAATTCAAGCAGAGCGTTCCTTCTCATCGTCGAAGAACTGCTAGGGACTCCTATTCTTGCTAGCAGATCCTCCATCTCATCCGCAAATCGGTTGTTGGCACCTGCTCGTCGTAGTTCGTGAACACTCTTAATCGCAGGTCGAACATCTCCATCCTCGTCCTCTTCTTCGTCGCTCATGCCGAATGGATCGGCGCTCATCGGTTCGGGGGGAGTTGCAAACAGCGCATCCAGCTCTTCTTCCGTAG
This sequence comes from Fusarium penzigii, assembly GCA_013623535.1. Lineage (NCBI taxonomy): Eukaryota > Fungi > Ascomycota > Sordariomycetes > Hypocreales > Nectriaceae > Fusarium > Fusarium penzigii. The sequence goes on along the minus strand of JABFFC010000263.1, from coordinate 42,489 downwards.
TGGCCATGGCAGGTTCACTCAGCTTGGATGATTCGTTAAGAATGGATCGAGACTGTCCGTAGGTGAATTTGACCCTTCTTCCCTGGAGCACAGCTCCGGGTCGCGTGCGGCGAATCTGCGATGTCTGTGAATCACCTTGTGATTGTGATTGTGACTGTGATTGTGACAGCTGAGGAGTCGCTGCTCCGCTATATGGCACTGGCGATGGTGGTGAATAATCCTCAACCTCAGGGGCCGAGTCTTCCGAATCCGAGCTTTCTTCCCGTTGAGCCGCAAGAGCATCGATTAATCGCGGGCGTCGTTTGGCGGGAGCCGAGCTCTCTGGTTTGGGTGCAGACGCCGTTTGCGGTAATGTCTTGGAAGTCACAACATCTGACACACTGCGCTCGAGAAGACGCGATCGCATGCTGCTGTCCTTGGGGCTTTTCTTCGTCGAACTCTCTTGTCGAAGAGGGACGGGGCGGCTGTTGCCTGTCTGGGCAGATGCTGCTGGGCGTCGCGGTAGAGAGGGATTGGGCTTGGGCTGTTTCTGCGGTGAAAAGACGCTGTCTTGGTGAATCGTTTCGGGGAGTGCTGCCTCCGGGCGCTTTCGTTTCTTATTATTGTTGGAGGCATCGGAAGTGTGCGCATCCCGCTGCCGGTCATCGTATGTGCCAGTCGATCGCTCAGTCGGAGAGTTCTTTCCTATCGGAGCTGATATGGACCTCGCAAGCGATGGCTTTGTCGGTTTCGAAGATTCGTTGGCGATGTCAGCGGTGCTCGATGATGTGATGTTGGACTCCGAGGGTCGTAAAGGTATCGCGTCGCGCATGGGTCGCTTGCGCCCAGGTTTACCATACGTCACGATCTTCCGCGGCGCAGGGGCAGTTGAACCGGTCCTTGATGCCATCGTGACCATTCCGATGAAAGTGTGGATGTTGCGGTGATTCCAAGTCTAGGCCATCAAGTCGAGGAAAAGCAAGGCGAGGGATGAAGTGGATGAAGGGTGATAAAAGTGATGGTGAATGGCTGACGATCAAAACCGAGGCCACTTTATGGAACAGCACAGTACTGCAAAGGAATTCCAGGACAAAGGGAGTTCGTGTCACAGGATGCGGGTCATTCAAGTGAAACAAAAAGAAGTGTTTTATATTCTCATCGGTACATTGCGTGTTGGATTTATTCAAGGCAAAAAATTCGAAGGTCGTCGATGATCAAGCAGGTCTCTTGGTTTGGGTTACACCCGACTGTAGATTGCCTGTGAAGCTGCTGCAGTGGACGCAGTGACTTACAGCTGCAACATTCCCTTAACGCGCCCGGGCACCTTCCATTCGCCCCCGCAGCTACCACTTCCGAAATCAAACATCCAACAGGCATTTTCAATGAAAACGGTCGGACCGTTGGATAACATGGAATTTCTTCATTTTCACTTTATATGCCTACATCACCAAGCAGTCAGCAGGGCATCAACAATTACATATACAAGTTACGTAGCATGCACCCAGCAGCATTGCATCTCTCAGCTTCCCCTTCCTCCCAGCTCAATGATAAGGAATTCCAGCTCCACAGTCGACTCTTTATACAGCAATGCGGTTGACTCCGGCTCTATCATTCCTCATCCTAGCGCTGCTGCACCTGTAAATCCATCCATCCCTTGACTGGCGTATCCCTCTCATACTCATCACCCCGCTTGGCGCATAGGTATACCAGCCACAAGACTCGATATAACGTTCAAGCTGGTGAGCTTAAGCCTGCAGTCTCGTGTTTAAGCATTCAAGGGTCTTTTGAATACAGTCGTCTTGTCTGTCCCAAGCTTCAATCTCGTCTTTCTTTCTTTCTTGAAACTCTTTTCCTTCTGATACATATCCCTTTCGATCTCTGGATCATCCCTCTGAATTTGAATCCCTGAACGCACGCGACCCTATCTCTTTCTTGTACCCCGCCATCGATCTGGCCCGCCACAAACTTGAATAAATCTATAAACCCCAGTCAAACGGAAACCAACTCGTTCACCTCAATTACCACTAACATGTCCGACAAAGAAGCTCCTACGCAATGTGTCGGTCCTCAGTATCGAGCACCGGACCAGAAGCCCAGTGCTACTGTCTCTGTCGATGTCCAGTTGGACAATGTTCATGTCCTGCCTCAGACTCCTCAGCTCATCGCTCTTCTTTCGTATGTGCTTGGCCAGGGACCTCCAGATTAACCAAGATCGAAGATATAAATGCTAATCTCCGCTGACAGTATGATCCGTAACAAAAACACAGAGCGGGCAGATTTCATCTTTTACTCCAACCGTATCATTCGTCTACTTGTCGAGGAGGGTCTGAACCATTTGCCAGTCATTGAGCGTACCGTCACTACTCCTGTTGGCCGTACCTACAATGGTCTCATGTTCCAGGGAAAGATCTGTGGCGTCTCCATCATGCGTGCTGGAGAGGCCATGGAGCAAGGTCTACGAGACTGTTGTCGATCTGTTCGAATTGGCAAGATCCTAATCCAGCGTGACGAGGAAACGGCACAGCCCAAGTTGTTCTATGATAAGCTTCCCGAGGACATTGCTGATAGATGGGTGCTTCTGTTGGATCCCATGTTTGCTACTGGTATGTTTGACTTTTTGATACCTTCACAGAAGCTTTTCTCACTTACACTTCTAATTCGTAAAGGCGGCTCGGCATCCATGGCTGTGGAAGTACTCAAGGCTCGTGGGGTTCCTGAAGAGCACATCCTCTTCCTGAACCTCATTGCCAGCCCCGAAGGAGTCAAGAAATTCGCTGCCAAGTTTCCCCGTGTAAGAGTGGTAACGGCCTTTATCGATCAGGTTTGTCATATCCTCTATACACATTTCATTTCCCCGGCTAACATCGTCATAGGGTCTCGACGAGAAGAAGTACGGTATCTTACCCTGTCCGAAACACGTGCTAACCATTCAACAGTTATATCGTTCCTGGCCTTGGAGACTTTGGCGATCGTTTCTACACCATCTAGAAAAGTATTCACCACAGAGAAATGTCGTCAGGCTCGCGTTCAATCACAATCGCGGAAGGAGGTCGTCGGCTAATGGTAGAAGAGCGTGTTGGAACAACAAAGAAAGAAAAAAAAAATTAACGTTCAATATTCATCATCATCTCCACCTCCGTAGGATCGTCTATCGTCGTCGTCGTAATCGTCCACCGTTGTTCGGCCGCCTGAAGCACGGCCTGATTCTGTCGGTCGAGATGTTCCAGCGTAGCCTGGCTCTGCCTCGTTCTCTTTGGCAACCTCCTCTGTTTTGAGAAAATCGATTAGCAAAGAGTCATGCAAACTCGACCATAGACATAGTGTTTTACCTGCTGCATCAACCCATTCTCCGTAAACGTCAACCGCCGCGGAAAGATCTGTTGTGGAAAAGTTAGTTGCGCCAAACTTCATGATGCGCTTGGGGTGTGAACAGGGTCGTACAATTAACGGCGCATTGAAATTTCTGGCCACAAACGCGGCAATCTAGCTGCCCAACACCGGCCTTCTTGTTAAGCTTGACGGTAACCGACTTTTCGTGGTTGCAGAAGAGGCATGCGAAGGTTGTAGGGAGAGGATCGGACTGCGCAATCACGAGTAAGTAATGTGAATGATGCACGACAAACATGGGCTGTTCGGCGCACAGGATAGGACGAAGACGTACCCTCTTGGGCCCCATAGGCTTGGATGATGATTTTCGCTTACCCATGATGCCGTCGGTCCCCGTGCGAAATCACAGGATGTGGGTTGTGCAGAAGGATTAGATGTGTTGATGAGTTGAAGCACTTGGGCTTGCGCGACTGCCAGGGATTGATGTAACGCCTTATCTTATCAAAATTTTAACCTCGCCTTTTTCCCTGACACACGTGCTCAATGTAGGATTTGACAGGGTGGCTAACTAGCATGTGGCTGAGGCCGGTTAGTCAGCACTGTAGTGACGATGACGGTTTGGTTAAAGCTCTTTAGCGAAACAAGCAATGGGTGTGTTTGTAGTGCATGCATTAAGCGGGGGAGGAAAGTGGGCGCGATTTCTCCCCGCTTGATATACGGCGAGCTCCGGTGTTTGGCGCTTGGGACCGATAGCGTTTCAAGGTCTTGAAGATATCGAGATAGAGGTTTGCGATGGAGGTTTTGAACAAGGATATTTAGAAGTGGTGATAGTCGATTAAAGTCTTTAACGTGCTTTTGAAGCCTGAATAAAACGAATTATTCCTCAATGTTCTCATAACATCAGTCTAGGCAGTCAGTCTACTTATACCAGGACCACTGAATGTCTTCAACCCAAAGCATAACGGCACCGGCGGGCTGCGATCCTGTCAAGTCAAGTTTGGCGGGGTAGCTTAGCCTAGACCTGGTGGGGATAGGCAGCCGGGGCTCGTGTTTGGATGTGCCGCCTTATCGTGAACTACTAAGCTATCATGTGGTCTCTTATCAATGGATTGAACACCTACCAGTACAGGACAGGTACACCTGCATTTGCATCAATCCTACAGCTCGTGGCTATCATGACTTCTCCTTACATGTACAGCAAAGGGGGCCTCACTAGCAGTAGTGTTGGCCTTTCATCCTAGTTGTGTTGGGGAACTTACTGATAATGAACCCCTCTTTACGCTTTCTATGGTCCGGTGACTGGCAATATCATTTGACATTGACATCCACATCCTTACATTAAGGTCAAGCCGCCAATTCCAGTTATCTCACCGGTACTTACCTTGGTCCAATACCTTGTCATAGATTGTTGTTGTGTCACAAGGCTTCCGAGAGATTGGGCATTGTTCTCTAGGAGGTACTTGATTCGACTTGACTTTTAATTATTAATGTTAGCTCCTAAATTGAAACGGGAAGCTGCAGCCCGCATTACGTCTACCGCTCTTTCCTCCTGGCAGAATCCCAACTTATGATTTCTTTCACCTCCTTTCTGACGGTCATCTTTCTTTCTCTTGCTCCTAAACATTTGCAACGTGTCCGTGATAAACGTATCCAGCTTATCCATACGTGATCCATTGCGTCTTTCATCTCAATCCCGTCCGTTATCCTGCAGCTCTATCGCATCTGCTCGGTGATACAACCCTGTCGTTCCCACCATGGCTACCAACGGTCAGAATCCAGAAGAAGTCATGGAAGCTCTCCGTGAGATCCAGCGCACCCAGAAATTGCTTGTCAAAGCAGTCGAGAACTTGTCTGGCAAGTCAGCAAGCGAGGTTATTGGAACAGATGTCAACACTCCAACTGAGGGAATCTTTGATCCTCAATTTACTTCAGACTCCAAAGATGGCCAAACACCTTCTGAAGAGCCCCCGACCGAGTCCGGAGGCGCCCTCCAGGCTCCTGCTCCTCCCTCTCCGGGGCAGCGTCAACAGGGTTTCACTTCCCGTATCATCTTGACGTGAGGATTCCGGAGCGAAGCTACTATGATGTGAGGCTTACTGAGATGACCAGAACATATCCCAAGCAAATCGGTATTAACCCATTGCCCATGGACTGGGGAAATTCGGATCCCTTAAAGCGTGGACCTATTGTGGTCTCAAGAAATGCTGCCACTATACGTCGTCGCAATGGTTTGTCTACTGACCCGTGATTTAAAACTGAATTTGTACTAACACCAGAGCCCATTGAATAGCTGTTGGAGGTAAGTTGCGCCAATCTTAGCATTAGGGAACTCTCGCTAACACAACGCAGCACAGTGAGTCTTGTTTACTAGCCTGCGACCGACTGTACTGACACAATCGAAGCGGCGGTTCCTACTCGATTTACTATGCGCTAGCTGTCGCCAGCAAAGAACTCACAAAAGACCACAGGTCGGTGCTACAATGCTAGAAAATTGGACGCAAGCTAAAGCCAAAGCCTTACAGACCCGATTTTACCAATACCGAGCCGGCGGCAAACATTGGTCCATTCCCGCAATGGTCTGGCCGAGATAAAATCGTGGCAATGGATCCATGGGGTCATCTGGCTCCATGGCTGTTCAAAGACACTATCGAGAAGGAAAACAGTACGTCGCAAGTATGGGTGGTAGAGTGTTTGCTGATACAGGGTGACAGTCGATATAAGACCGACGATTGCAGTAACCAAAGCTCACATGAAGGTAGGTTACAAAACAAACTGAATCTGGATGCGCGACTGATATCTATGTTAGCTTCCTGAACTCGAGGAGAGTGTCAGGGCTGGACGCTTGTAAGTCAAGCGCCATGAGATGGGAGTGCAAGTGACTTACACATACAAGGGTTCCCGACGGAAAGGTTTGCCTCAACGAGCTTGGCGAATTGGCTGTCACAAAATTCGCAGTTGAACCTGTACGGTGTTCTTAAGACCTCCTGACGATAACCCAACTAACACAACTGTTGCAGGTTTGGTATCTCCCTGGCGTTGCAGAGCGATTCGGCATCGGTGAGCTTCCCCGTCGTCGCTTCTAACGAGTACACATAGACTTACATGATCCAGACGAGGCCACTCTGCGACGATCTCTGTTCGAGCATACCGGTGGAAGTTACCCTGAGGTGAATATTCACCTGTTTAACAACGGGAACCGGAATTAACGAGAACAGTTGATTACCCGCGGTGATATCAAAGTCTTTCTCCCGCCAATTGGTAAGTATTTGACTATTGGTATCGTCAGGACTCGCTGACCAAAAAGGTGGTCTCACGGTGTACTGCTTCGGTGACCCTGCAAAGATGTCGGACGAGTCAGTTCGCTTGTCTTTGAGAATTCATGACGAGGTAATGTCCACGTGAGTATCTTCATGGGCGGAACTGATCGTCAGCAGTGCAACGGCAGCGACGTCTTTGGATCGGATATCTGCACCTGCAGACCATACCTCATCTTTGGCATCGAGGAAGCAGTTAAAGAGGCACAAAATGGAGGCAGTGGTGTAGTCATCTACTTCAGAAAGGAAGGCCGAGCCCTGGGCGAGGTAACCAAGGTACGTTGGCAACTTGACGTGACATGGCATGATAATGCTAACAAGAGGCGCAGTATTGTACGACGTCCTGTAAAGCAAGTCCATGGCAAGATACTGATGTCAAGCAGTGGTTTACAATGCGCGCAAACGCGGAGCCGATCGAGCGTCAGACTATTTCAAGCGAACCGAGAACATTGCTGGTGTCAAGGACATGCGCTTCCAGGCTCTGATGCCAGATATCCTTCACTGGCTGGGTATCAAGAAGATTGACAGGATGCTAAGCATGAGCAAGTGAGTCTACGTGGGCGCTAGTACTGGCAGATCTGAGCGCGAGGGCTGACGGAATGTTGTAGCATGAAGCACGACGCGATCGTCGGACAAGGGTAAGTTGACGGAAGCCGGGTGAGCGGACCAAGATTTTCGGAACTGACATGAGCGTAGGATACCGATTCATGAGCGTGTTGAACTTCCCGAGGAGCTGATTCCAGCCGACTCTCGAGTCGAGATCGATGCCAAGATCACAGCTGGTAAGTGATTCCCAGGAGGATCAACTGGAATGACCCCATATGCGGATGAGGTGCAACGGGGATCGACCGGAGACTAACGGAAGATGAAGGTTATTTCACGACAGGTAAACGTATGACAAGTGAGGAGCTGCAGGCAGTTCAGGGAAGAATATGGGAAGAGTAAGCCGAATTCCAAGATGAACCGAGGAGGAAAAGGATAGCAGGAAGCTGACTTTAGGATACACAGTTTCGATCACTAAATTGTTCCCGATTAGCCAAGCAGGCTGATGCGGGGGGACTACTGGGGACCTGCTGGGGGGTAACACGAAGGTAGAGTGTTGCTAGACATGCAGATATGGTTGGATATGCAGGCGTGCAGACGTGCACACAGAAAGAGGTGAGGTACTGTACCGTACCGTAGATGTAGAGATGGGACGAAAGCGGGAAGCAGGTGGCAGGTGGCGTCGTGTTGAGGCCCAGGGTGCGTCAGCAAGTGGCTACGTAGGGTGAGATGGGCCAAGTGGCAGGTCGGTCTGAGCCGTTTTATCGAGGCGGTTGAGATGATTGAAGGGAATCCATACGATCTGTAGAGAGGTGCGGTATGATTCGGGTGATGGTGGTGCTGTAGGGTAACGTTGGGGCTTGGTGGTTTCCAGATGAGGTACCCGGTCAGAGCGGTAGTGGTGGGATGGGATGAGATGGACTGGATTACAGTAATTGATTGCGAAGGGCTGTAAAGTTAAGGGATCTTTTCTGTTACCTATGTTCTGTTTCGTTGCTTGTTGTGTGGTGTGGTGTGGTCCAGAATCACGGTGACAGTGGTGGCGGATGCATAGGAAGCCCAGGCTGTGTATCTACTAGATACTACCACCTAAGTTAAGCCATGTAGAGAGAAGCAATCGAAGAGTACGGTACAGTACAATACAATACAGTAGTGTGTATCATCAGGGGCGAAGAAGGAAGGAAAGTTGTGTGGAAAACGTGACATTGCTCGTCTCTTTGAGTGTGTGAGGGAGAAGCTGTGTTGTTGTAGAGGTGGGACGAATGGGGTGGTGAGCGGGATGACAAGGAAAAAGGGAAGAGGGTGATCTGGGTTTGGAAGCTGAAGATGGGATACATTTGACAGGTCATGCATGGATACGGGTGATTGATGGATGGATTCGATGCGAGAAGGGATGTTGGTGAATGGATGGAATTAACGGAGGTCAGGCCGACTGATTGATCTTGAAGAGAGAGTGTTTGCTCTCCTGTACGGAATAGCGCAGACCGGAACAGACCAGAGTCAAGGCATGTCAATTATCAGGCAAGGAGCCATCGCTTGGTTACAGTACTGGAGTTCGGATTGGACAAGATGGTGAGCTAAACCAATTGAAGCTCGTGATAGTGGCCAAGGCAGACGGAATTGTTACCCGGACCCGGGAAGCTCGACGCTATGGAGAGTACTACCGTAATTAGCAGGCTGGCAAGTCTTGTTTTCCTTTCTGTTGGATTCTTGGGTAGCGAGGCAGGAAGCAGAAGAGACGGTCAGGAGGATGGATAGAGTGACCGGGTTTATCTGGCGTTTCAAGGACGGGACGGGGGCAGAAGTGTACAAGTAAGTGAGTAAGGTAGTAAGTAACTGGAGGAAAAAAAGATAGGGGACGGAAGAGATGGAATGCGGTGATTGTTTTTTATTGCAGTAAGATTTGATGAGATTGCGCCCGTGCCCGTGGCCGTGTCTGTGTTCAGTGTTTTCTTTAGGGGACAGTGATTGGGGCGTGTGTGTGGGTTGGTGCCTTGTGCCTGTGGCATGTCCCCTGTAAAGTACCTGTACTGCTTGTACACGTGTGCGCCTGTGTCTGTCGGCGTCTGTGCCTGTGGGTTTCGGGTCTACCAGTAGGGACCTAATGGACCCAGAATTTACCTTACCTGTACGGGTTGGATTTATCACGGTAGTATTTTTTGGTTAGGCAGATGGGTTTTAAATCCCGTGGTTGTGTTCCGTCCCCCTGGTGAAGAAAAAAGAGGGAGAGGAAGAGGGGGGGATAGGACCCGGAAAAAATGAGTGCGTGGCCTGGCGTGGTAGGTTTGTGGAAATAAGTGAATAAATGTTGGGCTGTTTAACGAGATTTTTCCAGATCACGAGGGTGGGAGTTGAGTTAAAAATGTCTGTGTTGTTCGGTAAAGGGAAATAGTGAAATGAAGATGATACGTTTTGTAATTAAATGACTTGATTACTTGTGCTTTGTACCGATAATAAGCCATCAAGCAACAAATGACGGCCAGTTTGGTAGGCAATCAAGATATTCATCACTTGGTTGTCATCATACATGGACGTTAACTTGCTTGGTCCTGGTCTCTCACCCATGTAACGTCAACCTACGTAGATATTATACCATGAGGAATATTGATGTCTTGGGGGGATTTTTGAAGTTGGTACATGATTTATCTAAACTTGAATTTCTGTGCATACTATGTAAGATAATGTACTGTATAATGAATCCTCCTGTCGTTTATTCAGATCGTTCTGGCGGTCTGGCAGGATGGAAAGAAAAGGAACACCAAGACCCGTAGGTTGGGTATCAATGCAAGAGCTTTAAACTGAATAGAGGTCAACTAAACAGTAAAAAGTACAACACAACATGTGGGAAATCAAACTAAGAAAGGAGAATCCTTGCTTCTACTCTACTTGACCCCATCCCTTGGGGCTATTTCTTTACCGACCTTTGTTTTTCCTTGCTGGTGACCTCGACTGGATTCGATTCCCATTCGATGGACGAGAGGGGGGGGGCAAGGGATTCTACAGTGGTCAATCTGGAGAATGTAAATAAATCAATGGGAAAGGGAAAAAATCCCCGCAATGCACATGGCATGGTGCGGGAAGCCCGCCGTTGCAGTAGTGTGTGTGTGTGAGTGCCTTGGGAGAGATGGGAAGGGGAGGAGAGGGGGGTGTGTGCTTGGTAGAGCGTCTAATCTGTTTTGTGTGGGAGTTGTTGTCGAGACCTGAACAAGGGAGGGGATGGGCCATACATTTCAAGACACGAACGTCAAAGGGGTGAGGGAGGGGGCCATGATGAGTCGACTGAAAGGAAGGAAAAGAGTACGGGTACGTAGTTTGAAGTACCCTTTTTTCTCTCCTTGGGGGGCGTGGGATTTGTCCATGTTGCGTGACGGGACGGGAGTGTTGTTTTCTTTCGTTTCTTTTTTATCTTTTTGCTGGGATGCAGTATTTCCAAGGTACAGTACAGTACAGGTGCTACTAGTCTTGGATCAAGAGGTCATTCATCCCATCCCGGGTTCAAGGTTGGACTAGAAAACCAGGTGGCAGGCTTGTTGAAAGAGGAGCACTGTTTTTATTATTATTATTATTATCCAGCTCATTGCCAGCTCTTACTTTTAGTCTCGGTTTCTATTTTCTTACCTTTTTATTATTTTTTCTTTCTTTTGAATTCATTCACTGGAATTATTACTCTTTCTTATTCTCTCGCTATTAGCCTTGGAGTTTATGCTGGTGAACCGAGTGAATATTCAATTCAACCTGATTGAACCCTACCATACAATACAATACAGAACCCATCAGTCAATTACATGATTTACATGTCACGATACTCAAGAGGGAAAACACCACACAATTACAACACGACTTGACTAAAAGGAAAGAAAACCATGTCGTCGTTTTCAAGAGACTCTCGATCTTCTATGAGATCTCATCGAAGGGATTCCTCATCTTCGTACACACCCTCAACATCTTCCCGGCATCGACCTCGTCTTCTTCGCTCAAGCGCTACAGAGCCATCAATCACGACTTCCAACGCAATTCGTGGTTCTCTCGCCGGTCCTGGTTCACCTCAAAAGGCAACTGATCTACTCAACCGTGTGGCCATTTATTCCCCGACATCGCCTCCTCCCGAGCACGTCGGGCCTGGGTCTCTTCCCCACCACCATCACCACCAAGTTGAGGCCATCTCTATTTGCCGCAACGAGAGGGAGTCTTCACCAGCTGGGAGCCCTAGTAGCCAGCATGTTTCCATAGCTGATTCACCTGGTATGTTTTTGTCATCAATTCTGCAATTTGATACACAAGTCTAATTGAGTGTAGGCTACTACTTCAGCTTCCCAAGATTTGATGATTGGATCCAGGACAAGCAGGAAGATATGGACAAGGATGCCGATGATTGAATGACCCTTTCGGCAAAGAGAAAGGATCAATTAACCGGCTTCAAGATGAAGACCAACACAACCATGACGTGACAGGGCATCAGTGAGAAGAGCCCAGTCACAGTCACACCCACTCACCCATACCCGTCATCCACATCTACACTACCGCACAGGGAGAGCTACAACAAAAAGGCATTACGCTTCCCGTCGAGTTGTCATGGGAAGCTCAATAACAAAAACATTTGGCACCAGATGAATTTACCAGAATCATTTCACATGGTGTATATGACCAGAAAGACATCATTGTCGCGAAAGACATTGTCTTGGATGGATCATGTTTTTTCTTGGTATGACGAGCGAAGGAGTTCAGGTTGCGGGATACAAAGCCATATGCAACGAAACAGAGAATTGGAGTTTGTGATCAGAGAGAATAGATACAGAGGATAAGAAGCGAAACAGGACAGAAAAGTTTAAGGAATACAGGACATCAATATTGATGAGTAAACAATTTGAGATACAACACTGATTCGACCTTATGAGTTGTTATTGAGACAAGTTCCGCTGCTGGTGCCTATCGAGAGTGATGTGCTAGTTTTCCCTCTATCTGCATTGAGTCGGAGAAATCACAGGAAACACATCTTGACTATATTATTATAGTAACCCCTTAATTATTGCCATTCATGTACAGTTCTCTGATGTCTCGGGAGACTCACGATGGTCCTCCTCAAACAGTGACAAGGCTTGACCAATACAGTCAGACCAGAGTGTGGCTCAACTTCATCCTGAGCTCAAGTTGTGGCTCAAGTCAGCTCTCATCATGTGGCTGATTTCTTGCCTCCTTCATCACAGCACGTGATACACCCGCTCTTGCCCTGTGCCCCATAAAAACATCTCACACAAACACGACCCAGGCAATTAGCGCCGGAACAACCTTGGACCGCCGTTTTTTCTCGTGCCTACTCGCTTAGACCTAAGTCTGGTGCACACAAGAAATTGAATTTATCTCGCCCCTCCAACCACTCCTCCTCTCCAGTACCCTCAGGTTTCCTCCAACGGATCATCACACAGGCCAGCAATCATGGCGGTTGGAAAGTGAGCATTTCACCCTCTCCCCCGATACGACACGAAAGAGAATCAATAGAAGGACAAATCGACTTACGCGTTGCTTTTCAAAACAGGAACAAGAGACTCTCCAAGGGCAAGAAGGGCCTCAAGAAGAAGACGGTCGACCCCTTCTCCCGAAAGGACTGGTACTCAATCAAGGTTGGTGATATCCCACGCGAAAAGCTGCGGCTTGGGGGAGTACGACAAATGTGCTAACATTTGCTGTCAAACAGGCCCCTAACCCTTTCAACGTCCGAGAGTGAGTTTACACCGAATCGCGAATCTCGAATTTTTTTTTCTTTTGCCCACACACTTTTTTGGTTTGTGTGTGGGCGTGCCCGGGGAACATATCGATTGACAAAGATAACTTGTAGTGTCGGCAAGACCCTCGTGAACCGAACCACCGGTCTCAAGAACGCCAACGACGCTCTCAAGGGCCGTATCGTCGAGGTCTCCCTCGCCGATCTCCAGAAGGATGAGGACCACTCCTTCCGAAAGGTCCGCCTCCGCATCGACGAGGTCCAGGGCAAGAACTGCCTGACTGCCTTCCACGGCCTCGACTTCACCTCCGACAAGCTTCGATCTCTGGTGCGAAAGTGGCAGACCCTCATCGAGGCCAACGTCACCGTCAAGACCTCTGACGACTACCTCATCCGCCTCTTCGCCATCGCCTTCACCAAGCGACGACCCAACCAGATCAAGAAGACCACCTATGCTCAGTCTTCCCAGATCCGTGCCATCCGACGCAAGATGACCGACATCATCCAGCGTGAGGCTTCCAGCTGCACCCTCACTCAGCTCACCTCCAAGCTCATTCCCGAGGTCATTGGCCGCGAGATTGAGAAGTCCACCCAGGGCATCTACCCTCTCCAGAACGTGAGTTTTTCTGTCTCTTATCGCATTTGTTGAAATTTCTTTCTGACAAAAATTTCAGGTCCACATCCGCAAGGTCAAGCTCCTCAAGTCCCCCAAGTTCGACCTCGGTGCCTTGATGGCTCTCCACGGTGAGTCTGGTACGGACGACCAGGGCCAGAAGGTTGAGAGGGAGTTCAAGGAGCGTGTTCTCGAGGAGGTTTAAAAAGGGAAAGAGAGGAAATTATGGGATTTAAAATCATAAAGACTTTGAAATGAATAAGTTCTAGTTTGATGGTCCTCTGTCTTCTCCTTTTTTTTGTCCTTTCTTCAGGGTTTTCCTTTAGGCGCGGGGGGAATTATAAAACACAACTGGCATAGGAGGGGACCTCGCGACTAAATACAACGAAAAAACACTCAAGATTCCCGTGGCATGTTTTTTTGTGTGTGTTTTGAGGTTCATGTTGCTGATGAAGGCGTCATGAGTAAAAAAAAGAAAGGTGTTTGAAGTCATGAAATGAACGAATTTGTATTATGATGAGGTGCTATACCTGCGAAGAATGACTGTAATATGTGATTGTAATTTTCGACCCAAGACAAGCTGTGGTTAGGGTCATTGATCTTGAAGGTCGAAAACAATTGTGCGATATTGTGAAGAAGTTTTGATGATACTTTGCCACTGAAGACTAGGTGACCTCTATTCAAATCTACATTTATACCCTACACCAGTTCTACAACCTTTTGTCTACAAATATATGATATCTAATCCTCTCTTGACAAGAATTCAACGACAGCTAATTTAGTTAGTTATTGCACTACAGTCAACCGCAACACACATGAGAGAGAACTCACCTCTTCTAAACTCTTCTGGCTTCTCGGAAATGAGCCAGTGTCCCGCCTCTATATCCACCATTCTGAACTTGGGGAAGAACTGTCCGATGACGGGGATGACCTCGTCAGGGACATACTTGCTGTGGGTGCCGCGGACGAACAGGGCCGGCTTCTCGAAGCGCACGGCCGAGGGGTCCTTGAAGGGGAAGTCGCCTAGGTTGTCGAGGTTGCGGCCCAGGATGTCGAGAGGGATGCGGAACTTCTGGGTGGGTTCGGAGGAGGGACGGTAAAGGTTGCCGAGAAGGAATTGGCGGATGGGGAGGGACTGGTGAGTGGTTAGATGGAGGTGTGGATAAGAGGTGAGGTGAAGACTTACTTCTTCGTATTCTTTGAGGATTTCTGAGGCTTCATTTTGTCGAGTGACGCCTGCGGCATCAACCTTCTTCATACCGACGACATACTTGGCAAAATCACGAGAGAGTGTGACGTCGACGGGTGCGTTATCGACGGCAACAATGTCGGCGACCAGATCTGGTGACTGGAGAGCCACAGTCATAGAAGTCTTCGCGCCCCTGGATCGAACATGTCAGTGAGTGGTGGGAGTGAGTCCGGAGACAGAGCACGTTACGTACATGGAGTGGCCGATGAGCGTTGTTTCGGAAAGACCATGCTCATGGATGAACTCAACTACGTCTTGTGCCATGGCGGGATAGTCATGGCGAGGGTTGTGTGGTGATTCGCCATGATTTCTGAGATCCTGGGTGGGTTGTCAGTATCCATGGATGAGTATAGGGTGAGTAAGAGGCATACCAAGGCGTAGACATATCTACCTAAATCACGAGCCAGAGCCCTGTTCAACGATTAGTTTGACTAATCAATTGAGATCGCTAGACGGCGGAATAAGCGACTCACTTGCTGATGGCTCTGTTGTTCTTCTTTGAACCGAACAATCCGTGGAGAAACAGAATTGGTGACTTCTGCTTATCGGTTTTTGGACGAGGTGGCTCATGAAGATCATACACCAGTGGACCAACGGCTTGGGAGTAGCATCTTGCAGCGGAAATGCTCTGTCTGAGGACAGGTATAGTTCTCAGGGATGTTCGTTGCAGAGATAACATGTTTGAAAGGCGCAATCGGTGATTTTCGAGTGACGATTGGGTTCAAGACTGGTGAGGTTTGGGACCAAGATGTTGAGAATTGCGATTAGATGTACGGGTTTGTTGCATAATTGCATGTAGTGAATATGTGATGTCACTGTATATACCTCAACCACCAACAATGGATTAAAGCAATACTTATTCTAGCAACATGAATTATTCATTTATAAATCTGTAAAATGATTGAATATTGTCAAGTCATTTCTATCTCAACTTTTGCTAAACACTGCAATCCCCTTGACGAACTCTCATGTTCGTGATATTGCAAAACGTGGGGGAAGGGAAAAAGGGACTGGGACCCCACCCAAATCTAGATTCTGTGTCTGTCTCTGTGCTTCGGACAGAACGAAAACGAAAACGCAAACAAAACAACGCTGACTTTGTGACCAAGCAACTGAAAAACGAAAGACAAGAAAAGAAAAGAAACAACCGCCTATCTATACTGCAACTGAAAAAAGAAATCTGTACCAAGTAAAAAAAATGTTCACGAATGAGATAGTCTAGCTATCCCAGATGGCTCCGTATGCCTGTACGCCCCGCGTCTCGAGTCCGTACACAATCTTCTTGGTGACCGTCTCGTTGGCAATCACAATCACGGCCTCTGCATCGAAGCTCTTGGCCATGTTGTAACCCATTCGAACGAGGTCAGGTCGGCCCAGTAACTTGGTATCGTGAATCACCGCATCCGGAAACTTATCCCGCACAGCGCAGATCATCTCTTTACCAAATGTTTCCTCCGGCCGCGGTGCCGACCAGATGAGTTTTGTTGGACACGATCGCGCGCTGAGATGGCCGAGGAGAGGCCCGATGCCGGATCCTGTACCGATCACGACGACGCGGTTGAAGAGGGTTGCGACACGCATCACGCCGCATGTTGGGAGACCGCGTACCCAGATCTTGGTGGGGGGGTTTGCGATGCAGGATCTTGTCCAGTCGCCTGCGTTAGAGACGACCAGGGAATGTCCCTTGGGACGAAACTCGGTTGCCTCTGGGGCGGGGAGAGTTGCGAATGAATGCCATTCCAGAAGAGGTCGTTGCGAGATACGGGTGAAGCTACCGGGCACAGGAACAGCGTAGTCGAAGTGTAGCCGGACCGCATGATCAGAGAGAATCTCGGCCTCGACGGGCACTTTGCGGAGGAAGAACCAGGAAGAAGCGATGCTGAGTGTGACAACGATGAGAAGCCAAAAGTCCGGCGTCTTGGCCGCAGCAAGTCCAAGGTCTACGTTGTCGGGACGAGTGTCTTCGATGGCCAGCATTGTCCTCACCCAGAACAAGGCGAGGGCGGACCAGCCAGCGAAACGATGGAATCGTTCAAAGAGGTTGTGGTGATGTTTTCGGAAGGATGGCCATGCCGTGCCGACCATGAGACATAAGAGACCACAGAGCAGCCATGACACGACCTGGGTGGCCAGCGAGTCTCGTTTGTCCCCATCGCATAGACCTGCGTTGCAGATTGTCCCTCGGACAGTAGAGATGATGAGCCATGCCGTAGCGCACACGCCAGCGCCCGAGTGAAGACCTCCCAAGTGGTAGATCTTCGCGCAGCGGCTTCTCACCCATAGAGGAAAACTTCTCGGTACCGAGCAAGCGACGGTATACAAGATGTTGATGATTGTGTCCTGGCGTACGAGAACCGCCGCTGCAAGGTTCACAGCGGTGATGGTACCTAGCCATTTCGGCGGGATGTGAAGGGCGAGGACGCAGATCAGTGCAATCAGGTTGAGTACGCCGATGAGGCTAAAAATTGTGCGGTAGACAATAAAGATGCGGTATCTGAGACCGCGGAAAGGCTGTGCGCACTGCTTTTCCGGCAGGTCTCGGTTGAGGTCTGGACCATCTATAAGCGTGGTCATGGTCGCCATGGAAGACTGCGATTTGAGCTCGGTGTGGATTGGGTAGTTGCCATTCTTTTCAATGTCTCTGGAAAACCTCTCGCCGACTTCTGTCGAGGTTTCGTCGTCGTCGTCTGCCCCGGAGGATATCCTGTCGCTAGCGCTGGCCAAGGCGAGCGCCCCGAGTCTCTCCCTGTCAATCCTGCCATCGGGGGTTGAGGGAATATCATCGAGCAGGTGAAAATGCGTGGGAACTGCATAATATGGCAGGCTCTTCTGCACATGTCTGGCGATGGCGGTTACATCGCAATCTTTGGGGGCAGCAAAGCCATGGATCTCCTGGTTGATGAGCACCGCTGCAGCCCTGGATACAGTAGGGGCTGATACGAGGGAGGCAGATACTCCGTCGAGTTCCACGCGGAAGCCCTGGCCACCTGTCAGACTCAATGCACGTTGGAACAAAGGACTTTTTGAGCACTAACCTTGACCTTGACCTGGTTGTCGGCACGACCTAGAATCTCCATCGAGCCATCCAAGTGCCATCGCCCGAGATCTCCGGTGTTGTACATGTTTGACCTATCATCGCCAATCAGCTTACCACATCAACGCCTCCTTGTTTGCTCACGTACCTATTATTGGAAAATGGATCAGGCCTGAACCTCCTTGCCATATCATCTTGGGGTCCGACATAGCCTCGAGAGACTCCCACTCCACCAACCCAGACGAGTCCGGCAGCGCCCGGCGAGACGGGTTTGTTGTCCTGATCCAGGATATACACCGTATTGCCCGGGGTTGGTTTGCCGACAGATAAACGACGTCCAACGGCATGTAGATGCATGGAATTTACAATTGTGGTCTCCGTTTGACCGTAGCAATTCCAATATGTACCATGGTTTGCCCACAGGTCGGCAATGCTGAAATGGTCAGTTAAAAGATGGGTTTGGCAAGGATGTCGAGCAAACATGTCCACTAACCCTTGTGTTGTTGGTTCACATGCAGTAGCGACCGTTTTGATCCGGGGATACTGTGTTGGGTGGTATCTGGATAGGATAGAAGGTGTGCAGATCAAGACATCAATCTGATATTGTCAGTAAAAAAAAAAAGACATGATGAAGTTGTGAGTGACTGACCTGTTGAAGAGTCGGTTCCCAGTCGGAACCACGAAGAACAAGCGTTCCGCCATTGCAAAGGCAGGCAAACATTTCCCATGCCGCTGTTTGATGTTAGTTTTAGGATGGTCCTGTGCTTGGCCAAGACGTACCCATGTCGAAGCCAATGTTGACGACCGAACCAACGCATATTCCCGGGGTGATGGCCAGGTTCCCTGGCGAAGAGCAAACAATGTTGGTGACATTTCTGTGGGTGACATCAACACCCTTGTGTTGTCCTGCTGTGCCTAAGGCATATGAGAAGAAGCACCATGATATGATATGCTGAAGATAACCTACTCGGAACATATATGACGTAGCAGCCATGGTCTGGTGTTGAGAGGTCAAGGTGGCTTTCTTCACTGAGGCTCTTGGCCGGTAGTGTCTCATCGATGGCCACGATACCCTGGTCTGGGAATAAGGTGGTGATGCGGTGCTTGGTAGAGGACAAGCACAGGATGACACTGCTCTGAGCCTCTTCTAGAACGAGGTGGATTGTCTCATCCGGCACAACGTAGCCATCGAGGGGGATATACTGCGCACCACATGACAGGATGGCCAAAATAGCAACAACCATGTCCACACCTCGCTTCACTACGACGGGGACCCTGTGCCCGGGTCCGACGCCATGCGAGCGAAGGTGTAGGGCAAGGTTCTGAGCCCGTATGGCGAGTTGGGCATACGTGCATTCCCTTGCAATGCCGGTGAGGTCTCGGAGTGCAACGGCATCGGGGTGTGTTCTGGCATGGTGGTAGAAGGCAGAGGTAACAGTACGAAAGGAGGGTTGGGTAACCTCTCCATGACCAACTGTGGCGGCCATGATGGGAGGCTACGGAGATACGATGGGGGTCAAGGTAAGGAGAGTGGTGAAGAGTGATTGGTGGTGACGGAAAGGGAGAGATAGGAGAGGAATAAGGACAGAAGAAGAATGAGTGAGAAAGGAAAGACTCTTGGGAAGGACTGAAGAGGAAGATGGGAAATGAAAGACAATGGGATGATTGTTGTTGACCGTTTGGTTGTTTTCCTTTTTTGGAGGAAACTTATATATATGCATCATGGACAGGATAGGACAGGACAGGACGGGACTCAAGAGTGTCGTCTCGTCTTGCCTTTCGCGTGGCGAGTACAATTAACCGAGATGATTCAGAGTAAAAGTTTCCAATCATGTCTCTTGTCTTGTCATGTCTTGTTGCCTTTCTCATCCTTTGTCTTGTTATTCCCCTGGGTCAAGAATTCGATATAATGTCTGGTGGATATTCACACTTTTGCCTTCCCTGGATTGTCTCGCCGAACGGGAAAGCCATTGATCATGGGCCTGGATGGAGAGATAGAACGAGAGAAGGGGGGGCGTCTGTCTGGGTAACAGGACGTACAACACCCCGTGGGATGGAGTATGGACGTCGAACTAATGACACGGAAGGATATCCGAAGAAGCTAAGGGATATGAGAGAAGAGGACGAGAAGAGGAAAAAGTGAGATAATTGCTTCTATTGTTTGGGATACCGTTTGTGACAGCATTCCAAGGGAATTGAGTTGGGTTAGAGTTGAGATGTTACCGGTTGTATGGAGATGATTGTGAACTAGTAGGTAGCTGGACGGTAACTTACTGTAGGGATGTTTCTTGGTTGATGAGTAGGTGCACTATCTTGTGTTGAGGAATGAGAATCATGGAGAGGATGAAACATGGGGCGGAACATGACTTTGTTTTAGGCCCTTCTTTCCTTTTATTTAGTTCAATCTTGTTACTTCTGCTTGTTTCTTTTTCTTAGGCATCCGTAAACATGTTGATGATACGGAAGGCGTAAACTGAAGAAGGAGCAATGATTCAATCAAGCCCGTGTCGAGGAAGGAGTGAATCACAGGCGCAACCAGGGAAAGGCCATCTCTTCTGGAACTTGGAATACATGTAGTCATAGTCATAGTCATACACAATAAACTTTGAGTTATGATAAATCTCTTTTCTCAAACAACTCAGAAGCGACTTTTCTTTCCTCGTTTCTTTTTTTGCCGATTCCAGATATGATCCTCAATCGCGAATTCACTCACGGCGGGGTGGAAATGTTTCGCCCTGATCTCAGCAATTGACAACAGAAAGTGTTCATATTTCACCCCAGGCACAAAACCGGTTCACCCAATATTATGGTTCAACCAGGGAGAGAGCCCGTGAATCTGGTACAAAGACGAGGAAAAATGACATACGCGGCGATGGTGATGACTGGGACAAGGTTTCTTTTGGTGTTTTCCTTTCTTTTTCTCCCCCCTCTCCTCGTCGTGTTTTTTCTTCTAGCTGCAATGTTGACAAAATTGGGGAGCAGGTTGCGAGATCTGGCCTCGGCATGACACATCATTTTTGTTGTTTCCTTTTTACTCTTGTGAACATCATCGTCGCAATACACTTCCTCGTTGTAGACCTGCTTTCGTATGTCTATTTCGTGGTCTCCTTAGACTCCCAGCTCCCCTCACCTCCGGTGTCACTCAGCTACAGTGACAGAATCTTACCTTTATACGACTTACTAAAACCACATGCTCCTGAAGAAGTAACCCTATATTGACTCGAAAAGCTGATAGTCCTTAGCTGACATGACCGAGAGATCTTCAGGGGCCTCATGAACAGCGCATATCGGGGGGGGCAATGACTGTCTAGTGACGTTCCACCCATACTGCCAAGCGGAGTGCCATGCTTGTCGAGGTGTCGCAGCTGTCCTCATGTCGCAGACACCAAGCGATGCTGCTATCGGTACTAGAACGCGTTGACACTTGGGGATCTACACATCTACTCAGAAGCTGACCATTACCTTGCTAGGCTATTTTCTCCAGTACCACAGCTGGTCACTCAGCACCCCTGGCGATCATGTAGATGGAAAAAGTTCTATCAGATTTGGAAGGAAATTTGAGCTTCTCTTACTGCGTTGAAGCAGATGAACCTTGTGTTTGGACCCAGAGAATTGGCCCAACTGACACAAATGCCAGTGTCGATTGATCTGCGGTATCTGGGGCCCGTTTTATTCTCCCCGGTGAACCATTTCTGATCCCTGGAATTGGAGGAACGCAGAGACCTACAACTGCCCTTGACAAGTCCTCTCTGTCACTACGAGTGTATGGCTGAATACGCGTTACCGACCCTTCAGTCAATAGCCAAGGGTTGGAAGAACTACCTCCAAGAACGAAACCCAAAAGATGGCCCCTTTCATCAAGGATTCAAGACCACCACGCTTGAACAAACTATCGGAGTAGCGGCTCGGTTTGTGGATGCAACTGATCAAGGCTCTTTGTTGAGGTATGTGAATTGAGGGAGAAAGCACCAAGTCAACACTTTGCTTTTTCCTGGCCGATGATGTTTCTCGAGCTGACGAATACGAATGGTTTCAATGTTGCTTGCTTTTGACACGGAAACAACGATATAGAGGAAGCCATTTTGCAGAGGTCCTTGACGGATGAGGCTGTATGACACTGGGCTTCAAGACATGTAGCCGGACATGTTCCTCTTCTACATGGCTGTTTCCCATCGCAAGTTGGCCGTGCCGACTCATGAGATACGGTGCATTATTGCTATCGCCAACGAGACCATCCCTTTTTGCTGTCTATCCTGTCAGCGAGGCTGCGAGACATACATACCGGATGGACAAGAAAAGATGAGATGAAACCCGTGCAGAAAGGGTTGAGGCTAAGCCGGGGCAAGCGGTAACATTAGCCGTAACTGGGAGATGCAACATATGATGGGCCATTTACCCCCTCGACTATCGGTTGTTGTTGCCCTTTGGCGTAGTTGTTCTTGGGTCGTTGCTCCAAGAGGCGTCGGATGGAATGAATAATGTCTCAGGCGGGAAAGGGATGCAGGGATGGGGGTACGGTGTTATTCTTTCTGGAAGAAACAGAGATTTGCCTGTGATCTGTGCGATCTCTACCCAGGTCTTTGGCATGTTTTCAGATCGGGAATTTGGGGTTACATTCGGAAGTTGACAAAGACTTGATGTGCAGGATCGACCTTTTTTTTGTCTCTGACGATCATGTTCGGCTGTTGTTGGCAGGGTAGCATTGACCGAGAGATGGGGATGCATTTGTTGAAGAAGTGGACGAAGACAATGAGATTAACACGACTCGTCGGGAGGACTGGCCAGTATTGCTTTGGTATGTTTTATTTGATAGCAGTGAGTATCCAAGGTATGTTGTTGACTGTCCATCAGTCAAGGCAATTGATGAACTGAACTAGTGGAAGTATAAACCAAGTCCAGGGTTTCGGTCCAGCTTTACATGGTATATCTTTGCATGCCCCAATTCGCTGGGTGGTTTGGTTATGCGTAAATTAATAGTCTCAAAGGCTTGAGCTGAGATTTCCCTCTTTTCTGCGTTGTTGATGTCTCTCCACTGGAGATGTATGAGGGATGGTGGGATAGACGGTCAAGACATTGCCACAACTAGAGGAGTAATGAAGATTTATCAGGGTATTGGACTGTGGATTGTACCAAGGATAACAAGGAGGAAAAAAAATAAATAAATAAATAATAACGAAAGAAGACAATAGTCTTGTGAAGAAGGGGATGTCTGTCCATGACCGAGAATTTTCGCGACAAAGCAAACACCTGCAAACCATCGTCATCCTACCTACACAACAGGCCAGGGAGAGAGAAAGAGAGAACCTGAATGTCGGGTTCAAACATTTTTGTCGACTCGTCACTTGCTGTCTCACAATTTTTTGTAACTTCTTGGTTGCTCAGCCAGGATTTTGGATATGGGAGGGCGTGTCTTGTTTCTTTTGTATTAAGTCAACAGGGGCCTGAGATCAGAGACATGTTCAAGGGGGAGAGATCTGCAAGATCTTGGAAGAGAGGAATAGGGGGCGTGTGTGTTTATGAGTGTGAGATGTTCGTGTTAGTGGGTGGGGGATGAAAGTGCATAACTTTTGTGCTGTCAGGGATACACGTGATGGGTTATGCAAACAGAAGGGGTTGTACAGGGAAATTGCATAACTCTTGTGGTGGATTTATGCGTTGCTGGACAGCATCACACTTGGAGTTCATACCCAAGCGGTTGATTCAAACGTTGCAAAGTCTTGTCTAGACATGTTTTAAACGATCAAGAACATTAATTAATCACTGCTGTTGTCCAGTTAGGCAACTTCATCTACCTCGCCATACTTTAACTTACGGATCTCCCGACGTGGGCAGCACACTCGGATGCCCTCCCCTGACACTCACACGTAGTGCTCATGTGCGTGAAGCAAGAACTTTCAAGACATGTATTACGCGTTGCCAGAAATCTGAAGAACATGATGGTAGCCAATACCGGTCTCGTAGTGGCTGGTTGTTGGTTGGATGGAGGGTACTCAGTCTTGTAACGTGGTCTGTACGGGGCCTTCTGTCAAGACTGTAATCTGGAACTGAACAGCCTACATTCCGTTCGTTACTTGGCCTAACAGCCGGCTATGAAGGGGATTTGGGATGCCTCTTTGTGCAAAACGGCCAGGTAATATTCCGTGGTCGTGTTTTTGCCCATGCTAGTAAAGTGATGCTGTAGGTTCAAGCTCAACAACGTCTTTATAAGTCAAGCTGTGAACAAATTGACTAATGTGCTGAAACCCGGCTCCTCTGGCTAGCTGAATAGTGAAGAGAGTTTCATAGATCTTTTCCTCCATGTTTGGAGAGCCGTGTGTGGACAAGACCGATCGAATGCCAGATGTACGTTGGAACTCTCCAACTCTGAAGCTGTGTCCCTTTCTGCCAAAGTCAGAAGCAAGAGAGAATAAAGAGACGGTCTAGAAGGAAAAGAACGTTACTGCTGAATTTCTGTTGAGTGTAAAGAAAATCAGGTTATTCTCGTACGACGATGGAACAAGATCGTCTTGTCTCAACGGACGTGTCTCAAGCAGACCTCTCCTTGACGACGTCATTTATGTGAGCCCAAATGACGAGAGCAGAGATAGAAAATCTATGATGAACTGATTTACTCGAGAGTCGCTAAGGTATTGTTTCTGGTTGATTTTGTAAACATTGATCGCACTCAACCAGTCTCATAACATAGTTGTTAGACTTTGGCGGGCTGGCCTTTAACTACTGCTGCCAACTAGAGTGAGAATAGCCTTGAGCTGGCTAAGACTTTGCGCACGATTGCGTAGTTCGAATGGGTCTGACGCTGCCTTACCGTAAGTGATGATATCACGTAGCCAACAAGAGAGTAATCCAGTAGTCATTTGAGCCGAGAGGTTCTCCATGGTTAGTTGGAGTCGGGCGAATGATGGCTGCATGATTTCTTTGTTACTGCGCACTTCTTCAAAATTGATAACTACTGCAAGAAGAAAAGTTCTGTTACCATCATTCCCAGAATTTATATGGGATGGCTGAACCGTTTGGCGTTGCCGCTGGCGCAATAAGCGTCGTGGCTTTCTTCAACAACTGCATTGACATCTCTGAGTACATATAGCTTGGTCGTCATTTCGGACAAGATTACCAAAGATGCCAACTAAAGCTGGACGTTGTCAGAACTCGTCTCGGACGCTGGGGCGAAGCCGTCAGGATCAATAACAACTCTCGCTTCGTGTCTATTTCACCAACCGACAAAGCAGTCATGGATGCTCAGATGATTCTTGGGGATATTTTGAGTTGCTTCAAGGTTAGGAGGAGAAAGTCGGAGCGTTATGCAGAGAGCGTGAGTGTGAAGGAGCTTGCGGTGTACAACGACAATGACTTGAGGCCTGAGGGAGTCTATCACAGACTCATCGAGATGGAAATCCGCAAGGTTGAGGACGAAGTAAGTCTCAAAACGCTGGAAGACGCCTCATGCGGGATGGATGCCGTACTTGAGCAGGCAGTAGAATGTAAGTTGAGAATCATCGGGTCAGGGATGTCGTGACTGAAGGTAGCGCGAGATCGCAAGTTGGCGATATCTTTACGAAGAGGGCTCTCAGCGTGAGATGGGCATTAGAAACGAGACGAGTAATTTTGCAGAGGCAGTGACGGCCAGGAATAAATATCGTGTGCAGATCGGCAATATTTACAGCGGTAAGAGACTATGGGATGATTGATAACATTGGTTGGAGTGTTGAAGTAGGTAGATGTCCAGTTGGTATCAGAGCAAGGATCTCACTCTTACGGACGCCAGTATTGTCCCGGTTCAAAGTGAAAAAGCCAGGTGCTGACAGTGGTGGGATCAGGTACTGGGAGCTTCTGTTCAGCTGACAGATTGTGCACCTTTGGGAGTGGTGAGGAACCTCTCCATTGGATGGAAGCGATGATGCATATTGGAACACCATGGTTGCCCAGCTAACCATAGTTCGCTTATAGGATGGCTGCAATCCTCTCTTTGCTTTCGCTCCAGCTTCTTTGGTTCTTCAATGTTTAGGCGACTAGTAGACCAGCTACTCAGTCGAGCGGTGCCTATTTTACAAGTCAAGTGTTGACAGGCGTGGACCCCTGAAGCTGGCTCCTCATTCTCCAAAGAAGACAAGATGCTATGTCAAATGAAGCTGGGGATATTACCGCTACAAGGAAGGGGAGGATACACGTTGGGAATGTGTACAACACGTCGACCCAGGAAATCAGTTCTAACAGTAAATGTCTCGTCGACCTGCATTGTACTGACCTTCGGCTTGACAAGAAGCGTACCGAGGAGACCAAGGATAGACTTCTGAACGACTCATGTTGCTGGATCCTCCACAATCCACAGTTCCTGTAATGGCAGAATGACCAGACATGCCGCTTGCTCTGTGTCCAGGGCGACCCAGGTAAGGGAAAGACAATGCTGCTCTGCGGCATCATCAATGAGCTGGAGACACAGACGTTGAACCAGGTATCCTACTTCTTCTGTCAGAGCACCGACTCGATCATAAATAATGCAGCAGCCGTGCTACGTGGACTCATCTCTGCATGTCCAAAACCAGCCATCACTCATGTCACACATCCGGAACCAGCACGACAATGTCGGGAAGGAAGTCTTCGTCGGTAGGAACGCTTGGTGGGCTCTATCGGACAGTTCCAAAACAACGACTCCTCGAATTGACCCTCGAAATCACGTCTAGCCTACTCAACATGAAATGGATTGTCTCCTGCCGCAACTGGCCCAAGATACTTGAGCGGCTAAAAGTAGCAAGCCAGAAGATTAGCTTATGCCTCGATCTCAACCATGAGTCCATCGCCAATGCCGTCAAGCGTTATGTCGTTTACAAGGTTGAAAAGTTATCAAAACCGAAGAATCTTGACGAGAAAACTCAGGAAGTGGTCCATCATTATCTGTCTTCACATGCCTATGACACCGGTATGGCAACCCCGGTCTACTAGGGCCTCATAACGGGGCCACGACGAGATATCATCTCCAGACTCAATGAGTCTCCTCGAGGACTTATTACTCTCTACAGAGTATGCTGGACAAAGCCTGTGGTCTGCATGATTCCGAGCTCTCGATGCGTATGCTTGCCCTCTTGACAATCGTATATCGGCCTCTCACCCTGCTGGAACTCAAGCCCTTGGCCTATGAATCGTTGGAAGCGAAAAACGATGACCTTGACTCGTTAGGGGAGGTCAAGCGAGATTGTGGACTTTTATTGAGTTTGCGCGGTAATATTATACACTTTGTTCATCAGTCGGCCAAGGACTTTCTTCTTGGTAAATCAACCAGCAAAGTGTTTCCGGCTGGGCCTGGACATGTTCACCGCCATGCATCTTTGCTAGTTTTGAATAGTAATTTGCAACGGGGCATGTAAAAACTGAGTCATACCGGCGTGTCTATCGACGACTTCCGCCAGCCTGAGCCTGACATTGGCCGCGGTATGGCATGCATGTGAACACTGGGCTGGCGACATGCGGCATTTCATACTGCTGTCCGAAAACACTACAAGTGAGATGACAAACCTTAAAAAACGATGGCCCGGTATACGAGTTCCTGGGAAGAAAGTTATCTCTTTAAGCTCGAGGCGCTTAGCCTGCTCCGAACAGTCAGCCGGACATACAGGGCACAGCTTTTCAAGTTTATGTATCAGCTCTCATCTTCAGCCCTGCGCAGTGTAGGATAAGAAGAAATTTCAAGAGAATAGAGCCGACCTGGGTAAGAACCAAACATCCCGTACCTGAGAATTGGGCCGGGATACGTAGGCGGGTTCTCCGGATACCTCGCACTATCGTTAGATCAATGGTGTTTTCATGTGATGGCCAGAATTTTAGCATCGGCATCAACAGATGCGACTCTCGAGATATGGGATACAGCAACTGGAAGATTACTGAAAAATCTGAGGGGAGATAAGGGCGAGGTCGAGGTCATAGCCTTGACACTTTACAACCGACGTCTTGCCTCGAGGTCACTGAAAGGAACTATCCATATCTGGGGTGCCACGAATGGCAGACGCCTGATACCACTGGAACAAGTTGATGAAGCCGTCCAACACGGGTCTACTCTTAGGGACGGCTTCTGGCAAGCAAAGCTGGACTGTGTTGCGTCGGGAGTTTTCTCTCAGCGGGCTACGTCTAGCTCTATGTTCAAGGTTGGGCAAGATCGAGATATACGACATTGGGACTGGGTATTGCCTCGAGATAGTTGAGGGCGACGAAGGGGCCCCGTTTCCTAGATGGGTGAAGACAAAAAGGAATAGGATAGAAATTCCACAGCATGGTCTCTGATACTGGCTGGCGATGTGTTGAGTACACTGTCAAAGGGCGGCCATTGCAGTCTAACCTCGTTGTCATTTTCCACGGATGGCGAGTGTCTTGCAACCTTGACAAAGGACCAGGCTGTTCGTATAAAAAACTTGAACACTAGACGTTATCTTGGGATAATTGCTCTGAATGAGGTGCGAAGAGAGAGATGCTGTTGGATGAGCCAGTGACTCAGGGAGCCAACAGGACGGCACAGACTCCGACTCAGATTCAGAAACAGACTAATAATTCATCTTCAGATTGCGCCAGGCAAAATATATCCGGTGTGTTCAGCAAGGCCCATGAGCCCCGAGGCTTTAAGCTTTGATAAGGAAGGTGAATGGATTATGTATAAGGCGAGAGGATAGTTTGTCTCCCTTATGGAACGACTGCCGATTATTTGATAATAGAGGTTGGTATTGTAGATGATGATTGTCTTGCCTTGCCAAACCCCTGCTTTATCTCCTTGACAGTTTAGGCTGGGGATTCGTGGAAAGATTTGGAGAGAGGCTGTGTTGACATGACAAGCGGAGGCTAGGATAGTATCGACAGCTCGATAAGGCAAGGTTGACAGAAACAAGACATCCATTAGGCAAAACTTCGGCAGAAAATAGCGGAGGTGATTACAAGTGTTTACTGTACGAACCCTAAAAATACAGGGGTTTGTCTACTGATCACGTCCGAATTGTTGGAGCAAGGCTTAGCATTAGCAGGCCGTTTAATTAACCTTAGATACTGTAATGGCTAATTTTACTTTGGAGCAGCCCGAATCACCCAATTTTGTCTACAACTGGACAATTAGGGTGCAAGTCAACAAACGGACGATCCAAAGAGGTTGGGGTTTTGTTAGGCTCATTTGATCAGGACACAACTGCGCCAGCGGAGTTGCGGAGGATGGATCCATGGATACCACAGGGGATGACAGATAGCTACAGGGGGCTATGGATGTCTATAGCGGGTATTTCGACCACTGGCAGGAGGGAATCAGGCCCACATGTACCCAAAGAGTTGTAGGTCTCAGCGCCCCTAGTCAACCTTACTGCAGGGATACAAGATGAGAGAAAGGATGAAAAACGCTACAGTAAAGAGCTGGGCGACAAACAACCCTGGTCAACTGCATACCGTCGGGTACAAGCACATTTTTCCGGGCTGTGTTGTATCACCCAACTTTACCAGCCCATTTCACGATTGATGCAAATACCGACATCTCGTCTTTACTAACGCTATCGCCAGACCCCTTTCCAACAATCACCCGAACACCGATCAAAGAAACGTTGCGCCAAGAAGGGAACCTGCAAAAGTCAAAGTCCACAATAAGCACAGCCGGGGGAATTGCAAGCCCAAACGTGGTAAGCTAAGGGCACCAGGGCAGGAAAAAAAAGAGGAGCTTTTCAAGGTCCTAGGGTCCAGAAACACCAAGGGAAGACTCAGCTCCTGCAAGCCACCATCAATCAAGACCGGTCCTAATGCGACACTGCAGCCCATACCCTGTCGTGATCCCTGCCTCGTCCAATCAATACCCTTCCTCTACAACTTCAGCTCTTAAAATGGTGGCACCACATATTGGGTAAAGTAAGCAGTAACACCATCTCTGAACCCCCATTCTCCGAGTCTGGTCCCCCCCCAAGAGCCCCAAGAGCCCCAAGAGTTATGTATGGGCATGATTCCCCCTCTCGTTGCCCATTCGAGGGCTTTTATCGTCCTGCACTTCCTCTTTTTGACTCTCCAACCTCAAGTCATTTGATCAGTCTTTGGTCGTGAATCCCGCCATGGTTCCTCTACAATACTCTGCAGCCCTTCTTGGGCTCTTGGTCCTCGAGATCAATGCCATGGCCATTGCTGAGCCAACAAGACGTCTCGCGTTCGCCCATCGCGATTCTATACCCGCCCCGACTCAGCTCGCCGAACTCTTTGCCGCCATTCGTGAACAGGGACATCTTGAGAGACGCGCCGACGAGACCACAGCCAGTGTAACCCCCATCACCACTTTCACCGCCACCATAGCTACCGACGAGACATGTGGTTACCTTTCAGGCTCGGCCGGCAATGCCATCACCTGCACCAACCAGAAGGTTTGCGTCTGGGAGGAAAAGAATTTGCACGGTATCATGTGCGGTATCGACGCCGATGCCGAGATTAAACTCGCCTGTATCGACAGAGAGAGAGCTGCCAATACCGAGGTCTGCAACGATGTGTGTCAGAGTAACTCGTACAATCTCTTCTGGTATGTTTTCATCATCAACCTCCCATTCTCACCATGCCTGTTTCCTATTTTACTGACACTTCGTCTCTACAGTACCGACAAAACAGCTGCCTACTGTCGCACATATGCCTATCCCAACAATGTCATCGACTTTAGATGCGCTTCCACAAGAGTGGCCAGCATACAGAGTGTCTCGCACACATACGAGGGACAGAAGTATTCCGGTTTCACGACGACAACGTTTGCTGAGTTGGTGGAAGGTGCTAGCACGTCGTTTGATAAGAGCGAGAGCAGTACCGTCGAAGAGGAGACCACCACGACAACAGCCGAGGCAGACACGAGTACCACCACCGCCGAGACTGACCCCGACCCCCCCAAGAAAACCAATCTGGGAGCCATCATCGGTGGTGCGATCGGAGGTTTTGCCGCTCTCGCAGCTATCGTCCTTGTCGCCTGGTGGCTCCTTCGCAAAAAGAGAAACAACAACAATGCCGCTACCCCTCCTGCACCTCCTCCTCAGCAAGTTCAGCCCATGCAGCAGACATGGGTTGACCCCAGCAGTCCCGACAAGTCCCGCATCGCATCGCCTGTACAATCCGAATGGCGACAGTCCACAATGACAGCTCCCGTATCAACCATGAGCCCCTCCACCGTCCACGGATGGGATGGCCAGACACCTTCGCCGCAATATCCTGGATACCAGGGACAGCAGCAGCCCGGGCCGATTGTTGAGATGA
The DNA here is from genome assembly GCA_013623535.1 of Fusarium penzigii. Taxonomy (NCBI): domain Eukaryota; kingdom Fungi; phylum Ascomycota; class Sordariomycetes; order Hypocreales; family Nectriaceae; genus Fusarium; species Fusarium penzigii. Next base: position 11,487 of record JABFFC010000263.1, on the reverse strand, counting down.
GTGCTGAGAATACAGTAGATCCTGTTGAGATGGATGCTTCGCCAGTGAGGCGATAGGTGGAAGATGTCATTTCGTGGCACGAGTGTCAGATGGAACCGGGTTGTTTTGTGAAATTTGGAAGCAATAGGCGTACTTGTCTGTTTCAAATGATTGAATGATGTTCTTAGTGCGCGGCTTCTCCGGATATTCTGGGTTTGATTTTAAATACCACCAATCTACTTGACAAGTTCTTCGAGTTGTATACTTTTATTGGACAAGTGTCTACCAGCAAGTTGTGATACAGTCACGTCTGACGACATGAGACGGAGGAAATTGGAATGCGATCAATAATATGAACACATTTCTGCTTTCAAATGTCATCGAAATTATAGCAGTCTCATCACTTGAAAACAGAGGATTATTGAGCTATTATGGTCGACATATGGGTCGCATTAACAACAACACCAATCCTAACTAAACACCACCGTCACTGCCCTTCCTGTTGTCATCATACTTTGAAGCACCAGAACGAGAATCTGTCAGGGCGCCTTCTGGTCGTTCGGCCAGGATGACATCGAATTGCTGTTCCAGACGTGTCAGTGAGTTATCTCTGAATATAGAACCAGATGGTGAGACTTACCGGCCCTTCGAATGTCTTTCCATAGATGAACCAGTAAAGAGCGATGAGCCCAATGAAGATTCCTAGAACGACGCAAACATAGTCTGACTTTGTTAGTGAGTTTCGTTGTAAGGACATCCAAAGACTTACTCATTGTATCGCCTGATACAGGCAGGGCAGTTGGGAAACAAAAGAACTAGAGAGCGTTAGCAACTTTCAAACTTGGAGGCATCATGACACTTACAATGGATGTGATGACAACATACAATGCTGCTACCCAATTCACCACATATCCCCATCGACCCATCTGGAAAGGTGTAGAGGATGTTCGATGCTGTTCCAGTATACTTCTTCCTCGAACTAGTAGAGTGACAACGGGGAAGGCATATGATACATTAAGGAGAATAGTACAAGACGCAATGTACGCTCCAAATGCGACACTAGGGCCCAGGTACAATAGACCAAACAAGACATTGAAGATGAAGCAGAGTAAAATGGTACGGATAGGAACATCAAGACTGGGATGGATATGGGCGAAGTAGTGGTGATAAATAATGCCCTTGTCACGAGCCATGGCGTAGATGAGACGACTGGCACTCGTCATACTGGCGATGGTGCCGTTGATGAAACACACTGCGAGCATCAGAGTCAAGACTGTCGTGGCAGCTCGGCTCTTGGTTGCCTGGAGGATCAGGGCGACGATGGGGAATCCTGTGGGGGAGGATAGGACGGCCTCTAGGTCGACCATGCAGAAGAGCATAATGAGAATGAAACCGAGGCCACTGTATATATTAGAAACAAGGATTTCTCTAGCATGAATCGGTCATCACTTACGTTACTCCTCCGACGGCAATGGCATATATCATAGCTCGAGGAGCATCCCGAGATGGATTAGGCATCTCCTCAGTCATGTGGAGGATGACATCGAAACCAATAAGGGACAAAGCGGATTGTAGTAGACCAAGAATCCAGGATACGCCGTCTGACCAGCCAGTCTGGTTATCGAAATGGGTAAAGACGAAGGATGCATCGGATTTGTCGGACATGGCGAGGAGGATGATACCGATAATGACTGCTCCGAGGATGGACCAGCATACTGGAGATTCAGGTCAGTATAATTTGAAGTTGAAGCAAGACGAAAGAGGATAGGAGTAGAAAGAGGGACAGGAAGAGTAGACAAAGACTTACATGCTCCATCGTTCCATCTGCCGAGGATTCTGTTACCCCAGATATTACCAACAGTGGCGAATGTCAAGATTGCGAGAAAGATGAGGTAGGTGGCCCATTGCTTGACGACAAAAGTGTCGTTGGATGCTACGACAGCGGCAGCGCAGATGATTTGAGCTAATTGTGTCAGAGCCTGAACTTGGGGGCAGAGTATAAAGGGTCGAGGTGGAAGCGATGGACTTGACTCACCTGCAAAGAAGCCTTGGGCAGTGACGATTGTCAACCATCCACAGATGTTGATCCAACCAACCCAAAAGCTCTACGTATGACGGTTAGTAAAGGAGAAGTTACTGCACAGGTCGGTCTGGCTTACCATCAGATACTTCCACTTTTCAGTACACAAAGCATAGACAAAATGATACTGTCCACCTGCGGTTGGCCATATAGCTGCCAATTCGCCAAGACTGGACGTAAGAGCAAAGTTGCAGATGACGCAAAAGATGAAGCCGTACACGAGGGATACGGCACCGCCTGATGGAAGGACGAGACCGAGAGTAGCTGCGAGGGCAATCCATGTGCTGGATCAGTCAGTAAAGGATGGTTGATGGGCACTGCAGAATCGGGAAATAAGGGGAAATGTACTTGAGAATGGCAAATGCCATGGCAACCATGGTCAGCCGTGACAGTCGAGGCTGGAGACGTCCCTCGCGGGAATGTGTATGATCGAGCATGATGAATTAGATGGAACAGGAAAAAGACAAGTATGTTTTTCAACGAGGTATCACTACGGAAAATTCAAAGAAACCCAACAAGAGATGGGCGACTCTCGTGCTTTTTAACCCTCCCCTTCTCCCTCCTCGATCTCTGCGTAACAGTGTCACAAAGAGGAGGCAGGACAATGCCGAGCTTATCAAATGTCACCAATCCTTATCGGCAACCACCTCTAAGAGTGTCAATGCATGGATTGTGTTTGCTATGCAAGATAGGCATGTTTGACAAACATGTACCAGGTTATCGGCATATACCAGGATATCGGTACATGTCTGATATGACGCGTGGGTGATAAGTGGCGTAGAGATTAGGGTCCAGCTGATACCGTCGACTTTGCCATATCAGGGAATTTTGCGAGAAACGTTGAGTTGATCGGTTAATGAAAAATGCGGGGGGAGGCGGATAGGAAAACGCGGGGAAAGAGGATCACGGATATGCGTGGTTAAGAGGTTGATAGGGATTTTAGCTGGATTAGGCAATTTTCGGAGAGGATTTTGATGAGATCGGAAGAGGTGAGTGGTGATAAGGGGGGGATGATCAGGGGGGGGCTGGACCTGGACCATGGGTCGATAGATCTACCGACTGTTGCCGACTCGGAAAGTTACTGGAAATGGAAAAAAAAGAGAAGTGGAAGGAGAGGAGATTGTGGGAAATGATATGAGGTATGATAGGCGATAAAGGACGAAGAAAAAGATTAGATGGGGCGGAGTGAAGATATAAGACTTGGTGTTGTCCTGGATTTGACTTTGTTTTTCTTCTAGTTGTCCAAAAGACAAGATTCACATAATCATTCATTTCGCAATGGCTTCGAGAGACGGATATACTTGGACTGAGGAGCAGGGCTTGAAGCCCGGTGTTCCATGTATTGGAGCTATTCAACCTCCGACGAACCTCAATGATGCGTGTCCCGATGTTTACGATGTTATTGTTGTTGGAGCAGGATACTGTGGTCTTACAGCTTCTCGTGATGCAGCGGTGTCTGGTGAGTCATTTTCCTCGTTTAACTGGTAGAGATGTTAACAGAAATTAGGTCTGAATGTTCTTCTGCTGGAGGGTCGTGACCGTATTGGTGGTCGATCTTGGTCTTCCAACATTGAAGGGTACCCCTATGAGATGGGAGGCACCTGGGTGTACTGGGGCCAACCCAACATCTGGCGAGAGATACTAAGGTATCAGATGCAGGATGACATTGAGATTTCCTATGATTTCACAAAGGGTCTGAACAAGTATGTCCTGGCCAGTAATGGTGTGTCTCAGCATATGAGCCACGAGGAAGAGGTGTGTATTTCAAGACTTGAGGGTTAATGATCTATACTGACGGTAGTAGGACGCTTTGATGGAGTCTGCTCTTCAAAAACTCGTCAACATCGACGGCAACCTCGGCAAAGATGTCATCCCCTATCCTCACTCTGCAAAGTTCACCCCCGAAGCTTTGCAGTACGACAAAATGTCGGTAGCAGAGCGTCTCGCCCAGATTGAATCCTCCCTCACCCCCAACGAACGTCTTGGTCTTGAAACTTTTGTTCTTCTTTGCAGCGGCGGCACTCTCGAGACGACCAGCTTTCTCGAGTTCCTCCACTGGTGGGCTCTTTGCGAGTACTCATACGATGGGTGTGTGCGGTACCTCGTCAAGTACAAGTTCAAGGGGGGACAGTCGAGTTTTGCGATTCGCTTCTTCAGAGAGGCGTTGGAGTCGGGGAATCTGAGCTATGCTTTTAATGCCCCGGTGGAGAGTGTCACGGATTCGAAGGAGGGCGTTACGGTTGTGACGCGTGCTGGAAAGAAGTTCAGGGGGAAGAAGGTGATTAGTGCGATGCCGTTGAATGTTCTCAATGCGGTCCGGTTTGAACCCCCGTTGAAGACGGGGAAGAAGACGGCGGCGGATACGGGACATGTGAACCAGTGTATCAAGGTCCACGCCGAGGTACGCGACAAGGATCTCCGGTCGTACACGGGAATCAGCTATCCTCATAATGGGCTGTACTACGCCCTGGGTGATGGAACGACACCAGCGGGAAACACGCATATTGTGTGCTTTGGAGGAACGCATAACCACTTCGACCCCGAGACGGATATCGAGACGACGAAGAAGGCGTTGCGAGGGTTGGTGCCTATGGATATCGCGAGAATAGTGTTTCACAACTGGTCAAAGGATGAGTTTGCCAAGGGAGCATGGTAAGTCACCAGTCACTGCTTATCAAGAAAGGAGTCTTGTACTAATGGAAGTAATAGGTTCTTCTCTGGACCTGGGCTACTGTCGAACCATCTTGATGACATGAGAGCGAGACACGGAAACGTGTTTTTTGCGAGCTCGGATTGGGCGCTGGGCTGGAGGAGTTTTATCGATGGGGCGATCGAGGAGGGGACGAGGGCGGCGAGGAGCGTGAGGGAGGATTTGAGGGGAGGGGGGAAGGCGAGACTTGCGTAGGGTGAGGATGGGAGGTGTGCATTGTGAGATAGCGCTGTGTGATGTATTAAAAAGTGTTGTTTGTTGCATCCTCTGCATAGTTTAGGTGTCTTGTTAGTCATGGATAGGAAGGAATTGGGGGTTGTTGGCATTTAGTTGATATCATGAGTGGCTGTTGAGAAGAATAAGTTGCTGGATATACAATATTACAACTTCTCCTCCATGGCATGTTTATACTTGTTGAGAAAGAATCAGAAAGAATAGTAGGTTGGAGCATCGGAATCAATGAGGCTTTTGCACTGCATTATTAAACCTGTTGCGAGGACTTGAGAGCTGTGAAGGCTATGTTCATCCTGAGCCACGGCATGGCAGAGAGATCCGCATTGAGCACTGCATTGTTAACCTCGATGCGACACCCTGAGAATCAGCCACGCTGTAGTATGACTGGCCTAGACTTGGCTGTGCTCCACGTTGTTACAAAGGGGAGGTTGCAAGTGTAATTGCAATTGTGGAGGTCTGTATCTGTTTTTAGACTTCTTTCTTTCCAAACGGTCCATGTGAGGGCTTTGAGATGAATTGGAGCATTGAGAGGGAGAGAGAAAGAGCTCCATGATTCAAGAGTAATAATTGAGTACGGTCTGATGTTACAAGGATTAATTATATAAGAGTGTTATTTCTTGGCCAGAAGAAATCAAGAAGGATATGGTGCTGTTGAACTGATAGCTTCCTCATCCATTATGATGCTGATTTTGAATTGACATATTCTGCAGCACCGTCTTGAAATTATATCTACCATCTAGCAGGGTTCTTGTATAAAGACGGCTGGAATGGTAACGATAACTGCAGTGCTGATAGACACTTGATTCTGAAAAATTCAGCTCGACGGTAACATTCATGTCCATCATGAGTTCTTGCCTCGTCTTATCGCTTATCGGTCAGAGGAATGATACCCTACAAACTTTGCACTAGACTCAGCAGCTTTGGCCCCCGACCAATTATAATCAAGGGAACTGTCCCTCCCTTTACGCGTAATCCTCATCACGTCGACGTATTTTGCATCATCACATTCTTCACTTCAATTCAACATCAACATCAACGGCGGCGATCATATGCCAAGTCCAGTCACAAGATCAAGATCAGGATCCACGACAGAAGCGGCGACACACGGATATTGACTTTTCGTATAACCTCAACCAGCCAGCCAGCCAGCCAGTCCATTGTCCGTCTCCGTCTCTGTCTCGCCATTCACTCACCCCCCCGACACACATCGCAGCCATGCCGCTGTCTAAAAGAAACGACGGTATAACCTCCCGCTGGGGTGTCTGAGGAAGTGTGTTTGCGACGTGACGACATGACTGACTGACTTGTGAAAGGTTGCTACGAATGCTGCAAAAGACGGCTGAAATGCGACAAGACGGAACCTGAATGTTTAAAGTGTCAAAAGAAGGGCATCGCTTGCTCCGGACAGGGTATACGATGTCGGTTTAGTAATCACATGAACACGGATGATTTTCAGAGAGGTGGCTCAACGTCTGTGTTACAGGTGGCGAACACGAGACAGACTGGGAGCAAGAAACTCAAGTGGGTTGATTCTGGGAGCAGGATAAGGAAGAGACAGGCCCTGGCGTCAAAACAATCTTCGCAGTCCGAGTCTTCGTTGTCGTCAGATGAATCACAGTCAATGCTCGGATCTGAGGATACTTCAATACAGGAGTTGGAGAGGGATGACTTGTCAAGTCTACATCAACAGCTGACGTTATGGTCAGCACCAGGAGAAGCTCTCCCACCACAAAAAAGGATGCTTTTCAGTCATTGTAAGTTTGATATCTCTACCACAAACACACATATGAATACTAATAAACAGTCTCAAATCAAATCGCCCCAATCATGGTTGTTCTGGATTCCACGAACAATGGATATCGAGATGTCATTCTTCCACTCGCCTACCAAGACCCAACTCTCGGTCGGGCCGTTTCTGTCGTTTCCGCATTTCATCTGGCTCAGCGCGCGCCAGGCATGAGAGCAGCAGCCGAGGCAGGGCATCACGCCATCGTCGAGAAGTTACGACGAGACTCACTGCAGCTTGAGCCGAGGGAGTTGTTCAACCCGTTCACGTTGGCCACGGTGCTGGTGCTGCTGGTGGGCGAGACCATCACGGGGACGGATAATTACATGTACCTGCTGGAAATGCTGGTCTGTTTGACAAAGTCTCCCGAGGCGATTGATGCGTTGCCTCCTAAACTGAGGCAATTCTTTCACCAACAGGTCAAGATGTAGGTATTCCATGCCCAACTCGAACACCACCTAACAAGATTCAGGTTCCAATTATTCGGCTTTCCGTTATCGAATGAATCAAAGGGTTTAGAAATCACGACCGGCCCTCAAGATCATTACCTCGAATTCATGTCTTATCCCGACTTACCACCCTGGTCGGAACTCTACTCTACCATTGACACCATCCGCGAGACTATCCGCTGCGCCTGCAACATCTACCGACGACGCGCAGAAAATTCCCTCACGCGAGAAGAATCAATCCACATGGTCGAACAGATGCGTCTGAAAGTGGTCGGATTCAGTCACTCCACAGATGGGGCGCATGCTCTCGTCTGGGCATATTTCATCGCAGCTGCTGAGAGTATTCTGCCCGAGCATCGAGAGTTCTTCACAAGGAGGTTGTTGTCGCTGTATGACGTGACAAGATTTGGAAGTATTCCCGTGGCGTTGGTTGCGCTGAAGAATGTTTGGTCGTTGCAGGGGGTGAGGAGGTGGACGGATGTTTTTGTCAGCGAGACACCTATTCTGGTGATGTGATAGTATTTTAGGGGCATTTGTATCTCAAAGCGGGCATAGCAGTGTATTAGATACTGGTTTCGTGACACGGTTGAATATCCTGTGTCACTGGTTTCGAATTACTGGGGGGGTTGAACCACGTGTGGCAAGCTGATTTTCAAATAACTTGGTTGGAATGTCTGGTCAGGATCTCATTGATCGATTCAACAAATCATACGGATGTTGCATTATGCAGTGTAACTTCGGGATACAACAGCAAATCTCACGTGGGATAGTACAGAAGGAAAAGCAGTGCAGCATTATGTGAACATGGCCAAGACTAACCTCCAAAGATGGAATAGTTGAGTTGTTTGAGTTACGGATTGTCTGACGTTGGATTTTGGCCTTGGATCTTGAGTTCGTACACGTCATGATATAAGTTGGACTAGAACCCCAGCCCCGCAAATCTTGTCTAGTCTCGCTCTACTTTCATTCTATTTCCTCTTCCTCCATCATTGACTATCTACACACTAGCATCTACATTTACGCACAAGTCACGTCAAGATCAAAATGTCCATCTCAAATATTGATGACAGCCGTCGAGATATAGCAGCTGATAACCTTCGACCAATCTTTACGTCCCTTAACGGCGACCACTCGTGGCTTCTATCCTTCCCCCGTCCTCGGGATTCACAATCCACCACTGGGAAATCTTACTATCATGTTGTTACTGAACCATGGTTAAAGGGAGCTTCTACGATTGTGAATTCGTGGATTGTCAAGATCTCGCTGGTGGATCCTCCGGTGATTGATTCTGTGGAGGCTATCGAGAAGGTCATTGAGCAGATTGAAGCAAGTGCTGGGAATACCGAAATAGGGACCAAGTCGAGGACGAATTATGAGGGCCCTATTGATGCGATCTTTCTGCCGTTCTACTATAATGACCACGTCCATCAGCCGACGCTCCTGAAATTTCACCAGGATATTCCCGTCTTTGCTGTGCCGGGAGCTGTCGACAAAATCACACCTTGGAACTATTTTACTACCATCCGAACAATTAAGACGTTTGACCCATCATGCACGAAATGGAATACCCCCGAGGTACATCCTGGAGAACCCCTCCTACCGTCCATCACCATCTTTCACCACCCCGGCGAGGGGATCCTCAATTTTTGCAACACCATCATCTGGTCTCACGAAACACCCTCCGGCGAGACAGTCCATGAAGCTATCCTAACCACACCTCACGGTCTAAAACCCGATTCCCAATCACTCAACGCGTTTCTTGCGTCGGAACCAAAGACAGAAAAGTTGGCGCTGATGCATGGTCTGAAAGAGAGTCATGCGGGGGGCATAATGACCACGTATGGCGCAAAAGGGGGCCTGGAGCTGTACAGGCATGTAGGGCATTTCAAGTACTGGATCCCGTCGCATGATTCTCACATGAAGTTTCAAGGTGTGTTTCTGTGGTTGGCTTGGGTGCATGATACACCAAAGACGTTGGATTGGGCGTTGGACGAGGAGAGGAAGAGGACGGGGGAGGAGATGGAGGAGCCGGATTTCCATAGGGTCAAGAATGGGGAGGCAATGGTGTTGGTTTGATTTATTTGCGTGTAGGTGTTTTATATGTACATCTTGTTCTAGTAGATACCATTTTCAGCTAGTCTGTAATACCTCTTCGATGACTTTGCCCACAGCGATGCATTTCTCATCGCCGTACTTTCCAGCTACGATCTGTATTCCCACTGGGATACCATCCACCAGATCAACATCGTCTACGCCAGTTAGTTCTGGTCATGTTGTTATGAGGGGGGAAAACGAGAAAAAAAAAACTTACACTGGTGCTTGTTAAACTCATCCGACTTGTTTCTCGGTTCATGTTTCTTCCACTCTGATCCAGGTTGATCCTCATCCCTCGATACTGTCGTAACTGGTATGGCCAGACCAGCCCAGTCAAGCAGGTTGCACAACGTAGTGTAGCCCACATACTGATGGGACTTGACCCATGTCCAGGGCTTATATCCTACCCAGGGTGTGACGGGGGAGATGATGGCATCGAGGTCGCTATCATGCCATCGATTTTGGTACTCGATTTTATAAGCGTCGATATCGGCCATGAGCTGTTGTCCGGTTTAGTACTGTTCGTGAGGTGGTGACGGGGAAACATACCTGGTGGGTTGCTTCGGTGGTGAGTAGATCATCGGATGTTCCGACGAGCATACCCTCGACAAGAGGCTCGCCAGACATGTCGCAGAGTCTCTTGCAACCCATACCGCCGTCAGACATGATGGCTTTCTTCCAGAGGTCGTAGGCGTAGCTATGTGATGAAGCATCCCATTGGACAACTACCACAGTTAGACTATAACATAGCACTGAAATTTGGTATCAAGACTTACCCTCGTGTCCAGCTGATTCTAGTGCAGAGATTACTTTGTTGAGTGCTCTGGTTATGGGAGGCTGGGGCTTCACAACGCCGTCGTCGAGGATATATCCGATTCTCAGCTTTCTGTTTGGTTGGATTGTGCACTCTTCCGTCCTCCACGGCATGGGCGTGACCAATGCGTCCAGTTCCCAGGGTCTAGCTTGTGGCAATGCTTGCATGTACGTCTCTAGCGAAGACAGGCTTGTTGTCATAGGACCCATGCTCGCTAGAATAATTCTCTGTCTTGGTCTTTCCATATATTAGCATAAACCCTTCATTTCAGGGACAGGCGTCTTACCCAGCTCGTTCGTAAGGGTGTCGGGCATATGTAGGTGAAAGACCGTATATACCACATAGAGCGGCAGGAATGCGAATGGATCCGCCTATATCAGTGCCTACGCCGATGACACTGCCGCGTGCGCCGAGGAGAGAGGATTCGCCGCCGGAACTTCCGCCAGAGATGAGGTTTCTGTTGAGAGGGTGGACGCATTGGCCAAAGACGTGGTTGAAGGAGTCGGACATCTATATCGTCAGCATATGAAATCATGAGGGGATAGAGTTGGTACCATTAGTGATTGGGGAATGTTGGTTTTGACGTAGAGGACTGCACCGAGTCTACGCAGCATTGTCGTTGCCCCGGCGTCTTTGACAGCGGGCTTATCAGTCAAACCAACCCATCCTGCAAAGTCAGCACCACATCACCTCAAAGTCACGGGTTATCATACCAACAGATGTATCCTGTCCCTTGACATCTACTGAGTCCTTTACACTTATCGGCAACCCATGCAGCGGCCCAACAGGTTTCCCCGTCCTTGCCAGAATATCATCCAACCTCGCCGCCTCCTTCAACGCCTCATCGAAGAATATCTCAGTACAGCATGTCGTAAGCTGATGCGCCAACGCCGCGCGTTTAGCGAATGCTCTGACAACAGTCACAGACGAGAGTTTCCCAGAGGAGAGTTGCTGGAGGAGGACGGCGGCGTCGGTCGTTTCGGTGATGGAGAGTTCCTCGGGGGTGAGGACACCGCACGTGCGGATGTGGTGCAGTGCGTTGGGAGCGTCTTGTATGGAGGGCACAGGGGAGAGAAGCCATTCTGAAGGGATTTTGGAAATTTGCTGGGCACGTTTGGAGACGGCGCGGGCGAGGTAGTCTTGGGGTGGTGTTCGGGGGGGAGTGATCCCCTGGATGGTATCTGAACGATGCATTTTTTCTAATGTATGGGTGTATGTATTTTTTGATAAGGTCGACAATCTACAAGTCATGAGGGAGAGATTGCGCTTTAAAGTCTTGTCTATTTTATTCCGTTACTAAAAATGTCTAGCGTTGGGGTGCGTTCCGGGGGTGGGGAGGGA
>JABFFC010000262.1:0-19064 GCA_013623535.1 Fusarium penzigii | reverse complement strand
CCCCCTCCCTCCCAATATCCAGGCGATAGAAGCTGTTCTCCGAATGCATGAGGTAAGATTACGTCCATGCATGCGTTTATTTCAAAACGAGATGATCCTACAGAAATTTTGTAAGATGATAATTCTCGCTCCTAATCCGTTCTTCCTCCATCTCCATCTAGGTTGTTTAATGCTTGCATGGTTTCATGCGGAATACTCCTTAATAACGAGGCCTGTTCCAATATGCTTTCTATTTTACCCACATATCACAGATATTTGTAGAGAGGTACTTACAGACATTTAATTGCGACTCATTTCTTGTACGTATAGGATGCGCGCGAGCAGGGGTTTGGGTTGACAGGACGCAAGGTTGGATGGGTGTCTTCTCACTAATCAAATCACACACCTACATGGTGCATGCCAATACCAACTACTTTTGGCATGAAGTTACAGTATCCTTATACTGGGACGCGCATGCCAGCCTTAGTCTGCGATGTCTCTTGTTCAATCAAACCTTGGCCTTGGGATAAACTTGATGCCGGTGCTTCAAACAACTTGGTAAATATATTTATACAGCATAGCAGCTAACGTTGGTATTTAGTATGATGCATATAACACTAATAATAGCCAGTGGATTTTCTCTACGTTTGAACTGGTTTACAAACGTCAGCATCAGTGGCAGAACTTGGAAACCATCTCCTAAATTGAAGTTAGCAATTACATCCCGTCATTAGTACATTTGTGATTATGACAGAACCCCGGTTGGCGCCATATTCGCTTAGCTTCATTACGAGCTCAATTCAAGTTTTTGATGTCACGGCTTGTTGAGCACCATGGCCACGGGGGAGGCCATAATCAAAGATCAGAATCTGAGCATTGAATGGATGGCAGCCTTAGTCGGCTCGGTATTAGGAAACATAGTTCCTGTTCATGCAGGTTCTATTGAATGGTAATTACTGCCCAGAAGCCTCCCACCTCTTGATAGTAAGAATCCGTTATGTTCATATCTCGCCCCGGTAGATGCATCTAAAACTTCATTGGTGATGGTCGGTTAGTAGTTTCCACTCAACGCGTCCTCGACTCAAGGGTTCACTCACGCGTCTTACTTGTATGTGCCTACTTGACGCAAGGGACTCCTGTTCATTGGTTCCGAGCATACGGGCATCAAATACAGAACTCATGTTTTTCAATTTAATCTCATTCTACGGTCATTACATGGCTGCCACGCCCCTCCCATATTGATTCGATTACGCTCCCTCCCATCGCCATCGCCACCGCCAGCATTTTGAGCACTTCTATTTTACCTGCTTTGTTTTCTTTGCTTGATGGACTGTGGCTGCGCCATCCTCCTCATCCAGTCATGGCGACAATAAAACAGATCGATGGGCGCACAGTGAGCCAGGGCCCCGACTTTCTCGACACGCCTTGACACTAACATGGTGTTAGGTTCATCAGATACAGTCAGGACAGGTTATTATCGACCTCTGCTCTGTTGTTAAGGAATTGGTTGAGAACAGCATTGATGCTGGCGCAACAAGCATTGGTTGGTGCTTTTCTCAAGACTAGCAATGATGATCAACGCTAACAACTGTGATAGACGTCCGTTTCAAGAATCAAGGTCTGGAGCTGATTGAGGTTCAGGACAATGGATCTGGTATAGCTCCAGCCAACTATGAATCTGTGGCCTTGAAACACCACACTTCCAAATTGTCCTCCTACTCAGACATCGCCACTCTGCAGACTTTTGGATTTCGTGGTGAGGCTCTAGCCTCGCTATGCGCTCTGTCTACCCTTTCAGTTACGACCTGCCAGGCTTCTGAAGTTCCTAGAGGGGCTAAACTTTGCTTTGAGTCTTCTGGTAAACTGAGTGGGACGACCATCGTCGCTGCGCAAAAGGGCACCACTGTATGCGTTGAGAAGCTGTTTCACAACCTCCCTGTTCGACGACGAGAACTGGAACGCAACATAAAGCGAGAATGGAACAAGGTCATTGGCCTCGTTAATCAATATGCTTGTATTCAGACAAACCTGAAGTTTACTGTTTCGCAACAGCCGACGAAGGGAAAACGGGTCAATCTCTTCTCCACCCGTGGGAATCCTACTACTCGGGAAAACATCATCAACATCTTTGGAGCCAAAATAATGGCAGCTCTGGTACCGCTGGATCTGAAGCTCGAGATGCAACCCACCGCCGGTGGTGGTGGGTTGCAAACAGAAGCGGCTAGTGCCGATGGCTCCAGAGACGTGCGCATCGTTGGACATGTTTCACGTCCTGCGCATGGGGATGGAAGACAAGCGCCTGACCGCCAAATGTTTTTCATCAATGGACGCCCTTGCGGTTTGCCGCAGTTTGCCAAAGCGTTCAATGATGTATACAGGTCGTACAATTCTTCTCAGGCACCATTTATCCTGGCTAATATCCAACTTGACACGCACATGTACGATGTCAATGTGAGTCCCGATAAGAGGAGTATCATGTTGCATGACCAAAACGACATGTTGGATGCTTTACGCAGTTCTCTGACGCAGCTTTTTGATACCCAAGATTATTCAGTTCCCACAGCGCAGCTTCTTCGCTTCAGAAGACCTGCTGAGAAAACGCACGCGGAAGATGAAATGGCCCCCTCGAGCGATGTGTTATCTGGCCCAAAATCGCCAATTGTTAGCACTCGAATCACCCAGGCGCCTCCCGAACTGTTATCGGAGTCTGATAGTGACGAGCAAGATTTCAACAGATACGATTCCCCTACTCGAAAATTGCCGCAAGGTAGAGCGAGGACTATTCCCGGCTCTAAATCGTTGTCAAAAGACACTCGTGGACAAAATTTGATCAGTGGATGGGTGGAGAGAAAGACCACAAGCCGGCATAGCAAGGGAAAGACGACCATCACGCCTGCGAATGATCTGGAAGATGCGGAGCAGGCGCCTTCTCCCTCCTTCCAAGCAGCTTATGCCGAGCGTCTTGCCTCCTCTAGTAGTTCAGAAGCGGATGACTTCGACAGGCCTTTACCAGTTAGAGATTTCAATAAAAGGCTGAGAGAGGAGGTAGGGTCAAAAAGCCTGACAAACATAATACGCACTATTGAACCATCGGAAAAACTCGGTAATGAGCCTAAAATTCCAGCTATACAACCCTTAAGGCAAGATCAGAATGGGTTCGATGATAAGGTGTCGATTCGATCATCCCAAAAGCATCCGCCAATGGATCCTACGAGTATAGTAATTGGTGAAGAGACCATGAATTTGTCGTCGCCACCACTTACCTCACATTCTAGTGAGGTAGATGAATACGGGGGGTCAGCTAAGGAAGGAGATGGGACAGAAGTCGATGAAGTAGCGCCCTCGTTCGGGAACCAGTTGACACAGATGTTTGCCGCTAGCTCTTCAGCAAGGACTGATATCTTCATGACTGCCCCTTACTCAGCCGGGGAACAGATGGACACCGGTGGGGCTGACAAAGAAAGCGGCGATGGTTTGGACCAGAGTCATGAGGCCAGCGATATTATTGACCAAAGTCTTGAGCCAAGGAGGAAAAAACAAAAGAGACAAGCACAACCGCAGCAAGAAGATACGGTTCATTCCAGGCCATCCTCTCCTTCTCACGTTGCACTTCGTCTCTCACCTACTCCAGCAGTCAACTTCGTAAATACTCCGACAGACTCGAGGGGACAGCCTCTCAGAACAGGCGTTCGCAAGAGGGATTCGACCATCCAATTATTGCAGCATGTCCGTATATCCGAGGACAGGATAAGGCTTCGTACTGATAAGTGGATGACTTGTGTCACTGAACCTGACCATAGCTCGTCTGATGGACCTGCAGTAACTGATCTAAGCGCCAATGATGCGGAAGAAACACTGTCACTCACAATCTCGAAAGGAGACTTTTTGAGAATGCGGGTTGCTGGACAGTTCAACCTAGGTTTTGTCATCGCAGTGCGTCCTGCTACCACAACAGGAAATGATGAGTTGGAGCAATCTAGCCAAGACGAACTATTTATCATCGACCAACATGCTAGCGATGAGAAATATAACTTTGAGCGGCTACAAGCAAGCACATTGGTGCAGTCGCAACGACTCGTTCGTCCCAAGAGGCTCGAACTCACTGCTCTTGAGGAGGAAATTGTTATGCAAAATATCCCCGCGATTGAGGCCAATGGCTTCAAGGTTGAGATGGATACTAGTGGTGACGAACCTGTAGGGTCTCGTTGTCAAGTCCTGGCCTTGCCCTTGAGTCGTGAGACGACTTTTACTCTCACTGACCTTGAGGAGCTCATTTCTCTGCTGGGAGAAGAGTCGTCCGAGTCGAAACACATACCTCGCCCTGCCAAGGTGAGAAAGATGTTTGCGATGAGAGCATGCCGGAGCAGCATCATGATTGGCAAGCCCCTGAATCGTAATCAGATGGAGACACTGGTGCGTCACATGGCAGAGCTGGATAAGCCATGGAACTGCCCCCATGGAAGACCGACGATGAGGCATTTATGCCGGCTTCAGTCATGGGATGGCAAGTGTTGGAGTGGTGATCAGCGGCTCAGTTCTTCGCCATCATGGCGTTCATTCTTACAAAATTGAACGATGATAATTGTTCGACTACGACGAATGAAAAGCAGCTGAAGACAAGATATCCGAAACATGTGTTGTTTTTCAATTTCCAATTTCCACACCTAGCTGTTCCCAAAGAAATATGTACTCATATCATATCAAAACAAAACAAACCAACAGCTATAAAACAAGAATCCCCGTCATTTTCCATAGGGGCCTTCCTTTGACACCAACCCATTAACCCCCATCGCGACGGCCAACCCTCAACCGAAATAAAAGCCATAAGTACATAAAACGAACTCAAACCATACCATATGTATATACATGCATACAATTACTTAATGCTGCTCCGCGAGCGGATATCTCCCGTCGTAGAACGAGTACCTAGCACCTGCGGGGCTGCGACCTTCTTCAGCAAGTTTACCGCTGACATTCCTTCGAGCATAGGCACCTGAAGCCCGAGGGTCAAAATCGTTCCCAGATGATACCTTGCGATCGCTGCCTACCATGACAGGTGGAGTTGCAGGTTTGAGATCTCCGTACGGTCTGGAATAGAATGCGGATTCTGGTTGGATTGAACTCTGTCGATTCTGAGACGCAAAGGCGGGCTTCTCATCTGCAATGTCCTGGCTTGAACTCACACGACGAGCGTTGGGACTGACTTCAGCCAGGGAGAAAAAGTAGGGTGTCTGTGCCCTGGGTGGTGTCTTTCGCTGTGCTGCGGACGGGTTCAAACGGAGAGGGTGAGGGCGAAGCTCGTCACTTGTACCATCAACTTGGCGAGAAGGGTCATTCTCGTCACCGTACTCGCCATCAGATAGTTCGTCCGCATCATAACGTTGTGACAAGGCCTCGTAAGCCTTGCCCTGACGGTTCGCTGCGCTTGCTTTGGCCGCTGCTATCTCTCGGTTGCGCTGGTTTGTTCGCGAGATGAGTGAGTCCGTAGGTAACCAAGTCTCAGTAAAACGAGCAGCGCGCGACTCGTTCGGTGTGTGCTGCATTGTTTGAGATTGGCCAGAAGTTTGCTCGTTTAGTGGAACATCAATGTATGAATCGTGGCGCATCGTAGGAGCATAAGAGGTTCGTTTAGTTCCCGTAGATGTAAATGAATCACGGTCTGGGATATTTTGAACTCTTTGATACGATTGTTGATAGAAGTCTGGCCGTGATACTCTGCTGCCCATAGTGGTGCTCGAGCCGGCACGTGTGTGACTGAAGGGCACTGTGCGCGGCGGTTCGATGTTGTCGTGGATACCATCATGTGGTACAATGGATTGTCGGCGGGCGCTTTGTGGAGTTGACATGCGTTTGTCACCTTCTGTGGTGCTGAAGGTTGCAACAGAAGACTTGTTCCTCTTGTGCTTGGGACGCGCAGTGAGATGATCCTCAAGGGGGTTCATATCTGGAGGCATGAGACTGATCTTTCGGAACATCCAACCTAGCCAGCACGCTATACAGAGCGAAACAACATGAAGTCCGCCAGCCCCAATAAGGGTGTAGTAGACTGCCGGTCGGAACGTGTCCATAAGACTCTGGTCTGACAGGATGGTTTCCCATCCAGAGCCCTTGTTATGAACAGATAGGGTTCCGAATGCATAGAAGGAGGCGATACCAAGATCTGTTACGCCTGAGAAGAGTTGATAGGCGGCAGAGGATGCGGGCGAGCGGTCGGATGCATTGCGCGACAGGTGGTAGATGGAATAGATGCAGTGTATGGTAACGACACCGGGCTGATGTTGTTGATCAGTAAAAAGTTCGCATTCTTGTTGGAGGGTAATGACACGTAACGTACCGTGATTCGCATGATCCAGCCTTCAAGAGCATCGACTTTTGTGATGAGAATCATCAAGGCCAGAACTCCCAAGGCAGCCGTGAGTTGAAGAAGGCGAAAACTAAGCTGGACACGGCGTAGCCATTTGATCCAACTCTTTGAACGAGGGCTCATAGAAGCATATTCGTTAGATCGATAAGAAAGCACGAGATGCGAGCTGACAAGCAAAGATCGGTTAACCAGGTTTACTCATTGCATCATGGCCATCGATCAGGACTCCGAAATGGGCACTATGATCTGCCTGATAGACATGACTTACTCTGGGTGTCGATTGAACGAGACAAGAGGGCCTTCGGGCTTGGGCTTGGTCTTTTTAGGCTCCCAACTGGCTCTCGTCACAGCTTTGGGATCAAATTTGGTCTCTGGGAAGCGCGTGTCATTCGGCTGGACAGAGCTGTACATGAAAGGCGCCTGGATGCGACCCATGACTGCCGTTGCGCTTAACTGCGCAGCAGTGTGCGCCGTGTAAATGGGAGTCTAGGAATGAGTTTCTGTGTCGAGGGGGCTCTGATGGAATGCGACAGTCTGAGCAAGACAATGTTTTGAATCGAATCGGGAGGGGAAGCTGATGCCAGGTATCTAGATACCTTGACTGGGATGTCTCGGTTTATAGGACAGGCGAGGTAATGGCCTAGAAAGCGCTTTCTGGGTAGAGGCCAACGTCTGCGCTTGTGCGTTTTCTGACGTCGATGGTGGTTATTTGCAGCTAAAACCAGTGTTTAGTGGTTGCGCCTATCTCGAAACAGGAAAAGTGATGTAGATTGTTGACTTTGGAAGGTTTCATGGTGAGTGGCCTCATCGCTACAGCAACCATCTGATCGATTCGATTACCCTATAGCGTGGACGGGTGCGCGTCAGAGCTCAGCCCTCGACCAACAAGCACCCAATTCAAAACCGAAGTACGACTAGGTAGTAGTAGGTGGTACCCAGCCTTACTAAACACCTAGTTTAGTCATCCAATATGGAAAAGAATAAAAAAGAAGTTGTTGAAAAGGTCTTTCTATGAACGTCAGGTCATAACATAATGACAAATTATGTTCAGTCAAATCTACTCTTTAAGAATGATGTACAACCTAACAAGGCGCCTCTGTCACAGGCGCCTGGGTGCCCATGTATCCAGGGTAACTCATCATCCCCAACAACTATCAACATATGTTGATAATGTTTCTCGCCAATCCGCTCGATCTTCTGATACACCATTCCGGTTGGCCGTAGTAGGCTCTGGCCCCGCCGGATTCTATACTTCCTACCGAGTTCTCTCTCAACTCAGAGGCGCCAAAGTCGACATGTACGAGAGCCTGCCAGTACCGTACGGCCTGGTACGCCACGGTGTTGCACCAGATCACCCTGAAGTCAAGGTTCGTTTCAATTCTAGAAAGAAAAACAGTTCAGATCAGTACTGATATTCGATAATGCTAGAACTGTCGCGAAAAATTCGAGGAGATTGCTGCCTCACCCAATTTCACGTTTGTAGGCAATGTATCTATTGGACTCCCAGGCCATAACCCGGAGCACTGCACCGTTGAATTACAGTCCCTAGTTCGTCACTACGATGCTATCTTGTTCGCCTATGGTGCTTCACAAGACAAGAAGCTAGGAATTGCCGGCGAATCTACTCTCAAAGGTATATATTCAGCAAGAGAGGTGGTGGGCTGGTATAATGGTCTCCCTAGCTGCGCAGGCCTCGACATTGATCTTTCCGACGCCGACGAGGCTGTTGTCATCGGTCAAGGTAATGTTGCTCTTGACATTGCCAGAATGCTGTTGGAGGATGTCGATGTTCTCAGAAAAACAGATATTACTGAAGAGGCGCTTCAGACACTCGCCGACAGCCGAGTTAAGAAAGTTCATGTTGTTGGCCGAAGGGGTCCAATGCAGGTATGTTTAAGTCGTCATGAAGGCATCGAGTCTAGAAGGCTTACTACATAGCAAATAGGCTGCTTTCACCATCAAGGAGGTCCGTGAGCTTATGAAGCTTCCAGGCGTTGCGTTCCTGCCATTCGATCGTTCTCTTGTACCAGAGGACTTGAATAGTTTGCCTCGTCCATCGAGAAGAATCGTGGAAGTACTTATCAAAGGCTCGACTACTCCCGCAGAAGATGCGGTCAAATCCTGGTCACTTGACAGCTGTCTATCTCCTCGCCACTTTCTAGGTGCCCATGATGCGCCATCGAGAGTTGCAAGCACCGAATTCGATGTCACAGATCTCGACTCGCCCTTCAATCCTAGATCCTCGGCAAGAACTACAGGCAAGACCGCATTTTTGCCGTCTGATGTTGTCTTCCGCTCGGTAGGCTACAAATCAGAGGCACTGCCAGGCTTCGCCGAGCTTGGCATTCAATTCAACGAGCAGCGAGGTGTTCTGGACAATGACGGGCTAGGTCGAGTGACACGCATGATTTCTGATCACAATGCAGAGAGCATACAGCATCAGAGGGTTCCTGGTATATACTGCGCGGGCTGGGTCAAAACGGGCCCCACTGGTGTTATAGCATCCACCATGCGGGATGCCTTCATCACTGGAGATGCAATCGTTCGTGATTGGCTTTCCGGGGACAAATTTGCTAATGACTCTGCTGAGCAAAGCCCTAGGGGCTGGGAAGGAGTTCGCCATGATGTCAAGCCCACAGCATCACGAGCGGTGTCGTGGGCCGATTGGCTTCGCATAGATAGAGCAGAACGGGAACGTGGCCAGGCCAAGGGCAAGGAAAGAGAAAAGTTTACGGATACGTCCAGTATGCTGGCCGTTGTCGGATGACGCTCAAAGACATATGTTGAACTATCTACTTGTACTTTATACCCATGTCATCACCAATATCCTGTACACCATAAATATCTATGCGCTCTTGACTTTTTCTGTAAGCTCTGGCACCTTTTCAAACAGATCTCCAACCAGGCCAACATCTGCAACTTGGAAAATAGGGGCGTCTGCGTCCTTGTTGATGGCTGCAATGACCTTGCTATCCTTCATACCTGCAAGATGTTGAATGGCGCCGGAGATACCGACAGCCATGTATAGCTGAGGGGCAACGACCTTTCCAGTCTGGCCAACCTGAAGGCTATTGTCCGCGTACCCGCTGTCCACAGCAGCACGTGAGGCGCCGACTGCGGCACCTAGGGCATCGGCCAGAGGGTTCATGATCTTGTCAAACTCCTCCTTGGACTTGAGGCCACGACCGCCTGACACCACTCGGCTAGCAGTCGAGAGATCGGGTCGATCTGACTTGGCAAGATCCTCTGACACCCATTCGGTAGGAGACTTGGTCTTGGGATCAACACCATCTTCTACGACCGCGGAGCCACCCTCGAGAGGGACTGGAGCAAAGGCCGTTCCACGGATAGTAACAATCTTGATAGGATCAGTCGACTCAACGGTGGCAATGGCATTACCGGCGTATATAGGGCGGACGAAAGTGTTCTCGTTCTCGATAGAAGTAATATCGGAAATCTGTTGCGAGTCCAGCAAGGCGGCAACTCGAGGCATGACGTTCTTGCCAAAGGCTGTATGGCCGGCAATGACATGAGTATAGCCACCCTTCTTGATGTTCTCTACCAACAACGTAGCAAATGTTTCGGGAAGACCCTGAGCAAGTACATATGTTAGTGCTGTAAACGAATACGCGACGTGTACCGAAATTACAGGGCCATAACACCACTCACCTTGTCGTACGCTCCGTTGTCTACCACGACAATCTTGTCGACGCCTTCGGCCTTGGAAACTTCTTCGGCAACAGGCTTGATGTTACTTCCGGCGATGAAGCCATGCACTGGGCCGCCGAGCCTTTTAGCTGCCTCAAAGGCACTCAGGGAACTATGGTTGAGAGTTCCATTCTTTTGCTCGAGGATCGCCAGAGTCGACAGTAGCCTCTGGCGCACATGTGCATTGTGAAAGGCATGGATGCGGCCTGTGACGCCAGCAACTTGCCCTGCCAACACCCGTCTCGCAGTTGGAAGCATTGCAAGAGTTGGACTGGGTTGCTATTGTTGATTAAGGATTCTTGTGCTACGGGGAAGATGGAGCTGAGTCCTTGAGGCTGAGCTTTGGACAGGCAATTACAAGATACAAGATTGATTAAGTCGGCGACGGCTGGGAACGGCCCGAGGTCTGGTACGCCGTCATCGGTTGCCCGCCGGGAATTGACGGTCAGTTTGAGCAAAGAAGCCGAACCCAGTCATCAAAGCTTGGTTCACATGACAGCTAGAGTAGTCGATCACGTGATGAAGTTTACTCGTCTTCCCTGAGGCACCAGATCATGTGATTTGAATCCACCCACCTTCTGCATGGGTGACTGGAGGGATCCATTCAGTGGAGAAAAATAGCAAGAGGGAGCACCAACACTCAGCTGCTACCTTCACACTGTAGGCCTTGTTCGTTGTTGTCGCGCCAAAATTTCTCCAAACGCGCCTTGTCCTATCCCCAGACTCCATCAAGTCCTCGATACTAGGCGCATTAAAATCGCAACCAAATATCCGAAACCATTCCCTGGATTTCCAAGCAACTGAGTTGAATCCGACTATCCGCGCGTTCATCGTTGTCTGAAGGCCTACAATTGACTACCATTTGCCATTTGCTTGCGGTCTGTGCCAATCGCGACCGCTGTCGAAATGGACGACTCTGCGACCTACGGCTCGCCCGACAATGGCGCCTCTCCCAACAGCAACCCTATACTAGCCCAGCCGCCTTTGCAATCCGACCCTGCCGTTGGCGACAGTGAAGGTATACGCAATTGAAAATACCCCTACTCATGTGCCCTATCTAACTAAACGTCCTTCGCAGATGTTCAAATGTCTGAAGGACTGACAACTGATGTCAACGTCAAGCAGGACAGCACCACTCCCGCGCCAGGCATCGGTATGTTCTCTTATACCTTGATCGTATGCTGTTCAACGTACTGATGTGTGTAGCTCGTGGGGATGAGGTTGCGAACGACGCGTCAGATGGAGCCAAACCACAAGGTGATGCAGCTGCTGGCGCCAGCACCCAGGAGACCAAGTCCAAGGCATCAACCGAATCAGCAGCTCGCGAGCACCTCATTGCTCAAACTCACGCTATTGTTCTCCCCAGTTATAGTACTTGGTTCGATATGAACTCAATTCACGACATCGAGCGCAAAGCCATGGCCGAATTCTTCAACAACCGCAACCGCAGCAAGACCCCTGTTGTTTACAAAGACTATCGTGATTTCATGATAAACACATACCGCCTCAACCCCGTCGAGTACCTTACGGTGACGGCTTGCCGCAGGAACCTGGCTGGCGATGTCTGCGCAATCATGCGCGTTCATGCTTTCTTAGAGCAATGGGGATTGATCAATTATCAGGTAAGAGGATCAACCCCCGACCCACCAAGACTGGCTCTGACTTGCAGTAGGTTGATGCTGAACAACGTCCATCCCATGTCGGGCCCCCTTTCACAGGCCATTTCAAGATTATCTGCGACACCCCTCGAGGCCTCCAGGCGTGGCAGCCTTCGGCAGATCCCATTGTTTTGGAGGGTAAGAAGATCCAGGACACAGAAAATAAAGCCACTGCCACGGCTCCTTCTAAGGGTGATCAGAACCTTGAGATCGGGCGCAACATCTACGAAGCCAACGCCAAAGGAACCCCTATCGGCAAGACTGAATCCAAAACGAATGGCGAGACGCCTGCTACGAATGGCCTGTCCGGGCAGGACGATGCGACCAAGGCCCCTATCGCCAAGATTCATTGTCACCAATGTGGCAATGACTGTACGCGAACATACTTCCACAGTAACCATACCGATGCCAACCCCAAGGCCAAATACGACCTCTGCCCAAACTGCTTCACCGAGGGTCGCTTGCCTGCCAACCAAACCAGCAATATGTATGTCAAGATGGAGAATCCCACCTATACATCTGTCCTGGATCGCGATGCGCCTTGGACCGACGCCGAAACGCTGCGGCTGCTGGAAGGCCTCGAACGATTCGACGACGATTGGGGCGAGATTGCAGAGCACGTCGGAACACGCACACGAGAAGAGTGTGTTCTTCAATTCCTGCAGTTGGACATTGAAGAAAAGTATCTGGATTCAGAAACTCCCGTCAATGCCCCCACAGGCCTGTCTATGCTGGGTCCTCAGCAGGGGCAATTGCCTTTCAGCCAAGTGGACAATCCTGTCATGTCTGTGGTTGGCTTCCTGGCTAGCTTGGCCGACCCAGCTAGTACAGCAGCAGCAGCTAACAGGTCTGCGGATGAGCTCAAGCGAAAGCTTCGAAAACAGTTGGATGGAGACAAGACAGATACCGAGGCACAGGCCAATGGGGACGGGAAGCCTCAGGGCGATTCAATGGATCTGGATGTTAGACAGGAGATCACAACTACGACGACAACAACTACGACGAAGACTAGCACCCTGGCCTCCATTCCTCTAGCCTCGATAGGCGCCCGCGCTGCGGGATTCGCTTCACACGAAGAACGAGAAATGACGCGGTTGGTCTCGGCAGCTGCCAATGTTACTCTACAGAAGTTGGAGCTGAAGCTCAAGTATTTTGACGAAATGGAGGCAGTCCTCCGTGCAGAACGGCGAGAACTAGAGCGGGGCCGACAACAGCTTTTCCTAGACCGATTGGCTTTTAGACGTCGCGTACGGGAGGTTCAAGATAACCTCAAATCGGCGGCGGCGACAGGTGGAGAGCAAGGAGCACGAATGGCTCAAGAAGTCATGGTTGAGGGTGACCAGCTGCAATTTCAGCCAGGTTCAGGGGTGCAAAGCGTGCAGCCACCAAGCAATGATGGGCAGGTGAAGAGCTTTGAGGCATAGGGTGTCCAGCCCTGGCTGTGATCTTGCATAAGGGCGAACAGGTCAAGAGCGAGGCCCCCAATGATTGGGTTTTGGTTTTTATTCCATCTCTACTCTTTGAATCGGGAAAAGAAAATAAGATGAGCGTCAGATACAGGGCGTCCGGTTGGCGTGAGGTAAGGGACTGAAATTGATTTGCCCGGTTCAGGTATGACACCTGCAAGCATGGGAGGTCGGGAGTGTGAAGACAGGTAATAATCAGCATGATGAGCTTCGCCATTGTTGAGTAGCACATTGAGCATGCGGACATGATAGGTGGACCATGGTGGATTGTACCATTGCCTCTGGTATGAACGGATATCTTGATTGGTTGTATTTATTGTTTGGCTTTATTCACAGTTTTTTCTTTTATGATCCATTGAGTTGACTGTTGTAGGCGACACGAATAGACAGCACTACGCGAATGTTAACGTTGATTCACAACTTACCTGACTTGGTTGAGAGACCTCAGGATGGATGGATGTCTCTTGGATAGCGGCTAATATAGTGCAGATCGTTTCAGGCTCCATGGATATCATACGTACGGCGAAGTACCTGTAGCGACAAATGAGGCTCATCCAGAATGCTGCATTATAACTACTAGTAAGTTATACCTATATTGTACCTATATCGACATGTTAATTAGCTCCGGTCGAGTTCCGGACGGCATCGGGCCAACGGGATTTTTGCGCGTGTAGCTCGAACATGCCTGCTCTAGCATGAGTTTATCAAGCTACATGATTCGGAAGGAAGGAAGGAAGTATTTTTTATGTCTGTTTATTTATTTTCGTTTTGAGGCAGGACTACTATGCGGTCGCTGTTTGTATGAGCAGCGCACGTTGATGCTAAATCCGGCCAATTGATTGCCGATGTTACGTGCCTCGATATGTGAGGAAAATGACATAATTTCAATATGTGTCAGAGGACTCCAGTCAAGTGAATAGGCCTAGATGAATGGCTTGCTACATGTAGTTATAGGATGTATGGTATCAGTAGATGGCTGGATGATAAGGGTTTCGTAATTGCGGAGGTATTTGGTTAGTACTAGTATGTAGATGACCTCTACGATGATAGTGATCATTAGGTAGTACGGTGCCACATGCAACAAAATCGATATGCACGTGATCGAACAAGACTGAGCTTGGAACACACCCTGGGTGTTTAGAGCAAACTGCATGGAGTCAAGGAGCAGAGTACCTCGGTCCAAGGCTCATGGCGGAGCCACAGGGAAGCGAGGAGCCCTTAACTCCCGCACTCAAGCAGTTTCCTCGACAATTAAAGACAAAAGGCAAGAGCAAAGTATTGTAAAAGGGTACTTGGCTAAAGTGGCTATTAAGCTACTAAGTGCTGGTAGGTACGAGAAAGAATGACCAATGTGTGTTGTTGTTGGTTGCTCCTGCCGAGCATCGCTCTCTCCTCGACTACCTACCTAATAGATATGTACTAGGTACCTACTACCTACTACGGAGCTTGTAGGGCACCTTGGTACCTGCTCCTATTAGGTACATGTAGTGTGATATGGGTTGTTTAGCACTTCTCAACAGGCGAGCACATAAACTATAGCGATATGGGGACAGATTACAAGCACATGTTATAACTCTAACCAATCATCCAGGAATTCTATTTGTTTGATCTCCTCCGACACTTTAGGACTCAGTTCATTTCATTTTATCCCTTGTCTAGAACTCTGTCTGCCTTTCCCTCCCGTCTATTGCAGTAAACAAGTCCAAGCGTTTGCATCAGTATCAGGACTGTAAGCTCTCACACCTTTCTCCTGGCAGATCCCGGTAGCTACATTCAAAGACTCGGCATATCTCTATGTAACTGTATCGATTCCATCCACCCCTTCCATCTCTCCACACTCTCGAGGCTCTGTCTCCACGGCCCCCGCCCATCCTTGACTTCGCGATAATCCAGCCGAGGCCAAATCTACGTGTGCCATCCCATAATATACTAAACGTACTTCAAGGATACCCGGGGCTACCATTACATCGCTGCTGCCCCAACTGTTGTGGTTGGTCCTGTTCTTATATAAAAGGAACAAAGTCGCTGTCGTCGATACGATTGCATTTCCTCGACTTTTTTGACCGTTTGGCTAGCCATCCATCGCTTACGCCGGCCATGTTGACCTTAGCCCGCTCCTCTGCTCTAAGGAACAGCCTTCGTCATTCGACCACGTCCCGCCTTGTGAGTACTTACCCATCAGTTTCCTATTTATTACCAAATTGTAGTTGGAAGCGAGATACCTGTTCGCTTGGTCTGCTGCTGCTTCTGCTTATTCTTCCTCCTCTATTATCGTTCGAGCAATATTCATCATGCGAACAAGGCGACGAGGAAGCTCACTCAAGTTTGGACCAGTCGGTCACTGGGAGTTGGTGTGGGCGCGTGTGCAACGTCAAAGGGGTGTGTATACCTCGGCGTCCGTACCTCGGCCCACACCACGTAAAGCAAGCGATGACCGGCAATGATTGCTGGATGGCTGCGCGTAGTGCGCAATCGATTCTGGATATCCTCGTCCTGTTGCCAGCATTCTAATTCAAATCTGTTCCCATCATCTTTTTCTTTTCTCTTCCTTTGTTCCATATATCTCTTGCCTTTGCTTTGCTTTGCTATCTTTACTGACTCTTCCCTGCTGACTGTGTACACCAAGGCCCAAGCATTCATCATGGCCCCTACCAAGCGAGCCAGCAGCTCCTCAGCCCCATCAGGTAACCAACTACTGGGTTTCTTACATGTGATGCGCAGTAACCATGGAATGTATCCGCTGACTCAACTCGTCTCTCCAAAGGCTACGTCGAAGACAAGTCCAAGGGCCCCATGCTGAGATTCCAGGACTCTTTACCCAGTTTGCCCGTCCCTTCACTCGACGAAACCGCAAAGCGATACCTCAAGTCCCTCCACCCTCTACTTTCTTCGACCGAGTACGAATCAAGCAAAAACGCTGTGGAAGAATTCGTCCGCCCTGGCGGTGTTGGCTCCAAGCTACAGGAAAAGCTTATTGCCCGCCGTGAGGATCCAAAGGTCAAGAACTGGATTTACGATTGGTGGAACGAGGCCGCCTACCTGGCTTATCGCGACCCTGTTGTGCCCTATGTCAGCTACTTCTACTCTCACCGTGATGATCGTCGCCGACGTGACCCTGCCAAGCGTGCAGCTGCCATCACCACATCTGTCCTCGAGTTTAAGAAGC
Source organism: Fusarium penzigii (assembly GCA_013623535.1). Classification (NCBI taxonomy): domain Eukaryota; kingdom Fungi; phylum Ascomycota; class Sordariomycetes; order Hypocreales; family Nectriaceae; genus Fusarium; species Fusarium penzigii. The sequence goes on along the minus strand of JABFFC010000262.1, from coordinate 2,723 downwards.
AGGTCGACACCGGCACCCTTGAGCCCGAGTACATGAAGAAGCTTCCCATCTGTATGGACAGCTATAAGTGGATGTTCAATGCCTCGCGCGTTGCCGCGAAACCTGCAGACTTCCCAGTCAAGTTTCCCTACCAGGAAAACAAGCATATCATTGCTATCAGACAAAATCAGTTCTTCAAGATTCAGTATGAGGCCGATGGCAAGCAGCTCAATACATCCGAACTTGAACAGCAGTTCAAACGTATCTACGACCTTGCACAGCGGGTTCCAGCTGTTGGTGCTCTGACTTCGGAGAACCGTGATATTTGGGCCGATGCTCGCGAGATCTTGCTCAAGGCCAGCCCCAATAACAGGACTGCCCTAGAAGCTATTGAATCTGCCGCATTTGTCGTCTGCCTTGACGATGCCAAGCCCGTCACCCTTGAAGAGCGGGCTCATCAATACTGGCATGGCGATGGTGCGAACCGATGGTATGACAAGCCTCTGCAGTTCATCGTAAATGACAATGGCACCTCGGGTTTCATGGGCGAGCATTCGATGATGGACGGTACTCCTACCCACCGCCTCAACGATTATGTCAATGACCTCATTTTCGGTAACAAGCTGGATTTCTCTGATCCTGCCGTTCGCTCCAATCTTCCCGAGCCGCAACTTGTCAAGTTTGACATCACCAAAGAGGTTCAAGCTGAGATTGACCGTGCCATCAAGGACTTCAACGATGTCATTGGCAAACACGAGCTTGCCGTGCAAGCCTATCAGGGCTACGGCAAGGGCCTTATCAAGAAGTTCAAGTGTTCGCCAGATGCTTATGTTCAGATGATCATTCAATTGGCATACTTCAAGATGTATGGCAAGAACCGCCCGACATATGAATCGGCCGCCACTCGTCGCTTCCAGCTTGGCCGCACAGAAACATGCCGATCAGTCTCGGATGAGTCTGTTGCCTGGTGCCAGGCCATGTCAGACGCCTCGCTGGACGATAAGACCCGCATCGACCTCTTCCGCAAGGCTGTTAATGCCCATATTGAATACATTTCGGCAGCCTCAGATGGTAAAGGTGTGGATCGCCATCTATTCGGCCTTAAAAAACTTCTCGAGCCGGACCAGGAAGTACCTAGCATCTACAAGGACCCTGCCTATACCTACTCTAGTTCATGGTATCTGTCCACTTCTCAACTGAGCTCCGAGTTCTTCAATGGTTACGGCTGGAGCCAGGTTATCGATGCTGGTTTTGGCATCGCATACATGATCAACGAGAACAGGTAAGGTCACTTTTCATTTCCTGCATCCCCCACCGGTCTGCGTTTGGTCTTCATGCCTGGCTTGCTAACATTCATCGACAGTCTCAACTTCAATATTGTTTCCAAAGGCTTAGGCAGCAACAGGATGAGCTACTACCTAAACGAGGCCGCCAACGACATGCGCGAGCTACTCACGCCTACCCTTGACGCTCCAAAGGCTAAGCTGTAAGGCTATGGGGCTATTGTTTATGGTTTGTCAAACTCGAAAGACTGAGGCGTTTTCTATATTAAAAAAAAAAGAAGTCTACATCTTGCAAGATAGATTGTCATGCCTGAACCCTTGTCTGCTTGTTTTCTGCCCTACTACGTACAACGTATTGATATTTCTGACGCCTCTTCCAACTTATGTACTATATTGTATTAGACACACCAGGGGCATGATGGATATGGATCAGAATGGGACCTTGTTCAACTGGGATATATCACAGTTCAGGGAAGCAATTAGAGCAGTTCGAAATTACAGTTTCTTCCGCGTACTAAAAGTTTAGGTAGTCAAGCTTCTAATGCCAGACATATGTACGTAGATATAACGAATAAGCCAGCAACTCTATTACACAATAAGTATCCTTCACGCACAGCTGAATGATCCTAATCATGGCTACTTTGCCCATTACCTTTAACCGGCATGAGCCACTATCTCGTTGACAAGATCACCTTTGGTCTCATCGTAGTAAGAACAGATCTGAGAAGGGAGGGGAACCTCCTTGTAATCATCGTCAGGCCCAGAAATGACGTTGAGGTTGATGCCAGTCGATTTGCTCGTGAAAATCTTGGTGCCGGTGCTCTCCTTGCTGAAATAGACCTGAGCGCTGTCGACCTGGTCAAGCATAACAGTTGGGATCGTGCCCATGACTTGCAGAGCAAAATTTTGAGCCTTGACAACATCAACAGTAGACACGAGAGTATCGACAATAAGAGACAACCGAGTTGAATTCTCCACTGTCACCTGATTGGCTTTTCCCTTGACAACGATGGTCGTGTTGTTGCAACGACTAATGAGGATGGAGTGCGTCAAAGATGCTTCGATTTCTATGGGTTCTGCCTCCTTTTCAAAGTTTTCCTGGAGAGAGATTAGCACCTTTCTGAAAACATGCGGACGAGTGAAGACCAACAATAGTCCATTTGTTGCCCTCGAGCTCTTTCTTAGAAGGCTTTTTGATTCGCATACTCTCGGGCTTGGGCTTCTTGCCGGGTGCTGGGCTCTTGCCTCTGGCCGAGCCCTGACCATCTGGCACAGTCGAGCTTGCGCGCAACGACGGATTTTTATGTGTCATCTCAGACTTGTCAACCTTACGGAGACCTTTGGTGACAGCCTCGCCCTTGTTCAACTCAGAAAAGACAGCGCCTAGACCACCAGGGGCCGAAGGTGCTGGAGCAGACTCTGTCTTGATGTCCAATACAGGCGGCGGGCCAGGGGGGGGAG
>JABFFC010000261.1:0-45505 GCA_013623535.1 Fusarium penzigii | reverse complement strand
CCTCCCCCCCTTCCCTCAAAATTCTCAATCCCAACAACGTTCACATTCCTTTTCTCGACGCGCTAGGGAGCTGAACCATCCTACGCGCTTCTACCTCCCTCCCCTCCACCCTCTCCCGTCGTCATCCCTCCCAGGTGTCGCAATTACACGGGTACGTCTACTATCGACCAAAAAAGTCAACAATGTCGTCTTTCCCTGCCGACAAGCGCAGCTCAGGTAGCAGCCACGGCAACATGGAATCCAAGGTCGATGCCAAGCAGCGACGAGGCTCCAGAACCTCAATCTCCAACAACGATGTCGCTGCCGATCAGCTCCTCGAGGGCTTGGGCTACAAGCCTGAGCTCTGCCGAAACCGATCTACACTCCAGGTCGCCTTCATGTCCTTCGTCCTCGCTTCTATCCCCTACGGTCTCGCGACTACTCTCTACTATCCTCTCGTCGGCGGTGGCCCCGTCAACATCATCTGGGGTTGGGTTCTCGTGTCTGCCATTATTCTCTGTGTCGCCGCTTCTCTAGGTGAAATCACCAGTGTCTATCCCACTGCTGGAGGTACTACTAAATCGTCTCCCCAATTCTCCCTCCCCTGTCCTGCTTATCTCCCACTACCCCCTTGTCTCGTTCCACCCTGTCGAGGTATATATAAAAAGAACCTGTGATTGATGTCCGTATTAGGTGTATACTACCAGGCCTTTATGCTCGCACCAGCCAGATGGCGTCGTGTGGCCAGTTGGATTTGCGGTTGGCTCTACGTTGTCGGTAACATTACCATCACTCTGGCTGTCAACTTCGGTACCACTCTCTTCTTCGTCGGCTGTATCAACGTCTTCGAGTCCTCTCCCGGTGTTGGCGTCTTTGCAGGCGAGACCTACCAGGTCTTTTTGATCTTCCTCGCCATCACTTTCCTGTGCAACGCTGTCTCTGCCCTCGGCAACAAGTGGCTTCCCTGGCTTGACGTGAGCTCGAATCCTTTGTCCCTGTACTGTAATCTACGCTGTGCATTGCTAACCGCTATTCTTAAAGACTGCTGCCATTTTCTGGACCTTTGCCGGTGTTATTGCCATCACTGTCTCTATCCTCGCTATTGCCAAGAACGGTCGTCACGATGCCAAATATGTCTTCACTCATTTCGAGACTGCCTCCGGCTGGCCTGATGGCTGGTCTTTCTGCGTTGGTCTGCTCCACGCCGGTTACGCCACCTCTTCCACTGGCATGATTATCTCGTGAGTCGCTTCGTCCCGCTAACCCAGCTGCGCCCAGCTAACAAATTTCCAGCATGTGCGAGGAAGTCCAGCGTCCTTCCGTCCAGGTCCCCAAGGCCATGGTCGCCACCATCTGCATCAACACTTTCGCCGGTCTTCTCTTCCTTATCCCCATCGTCTTCGTCCTCCCCGACATCTCTGAGCTCCTCCTTTCTGCTCAGCCCGTCCCCGTCATCATCAAGAGCGCTGTCGGTTCTTCTGGAGGTGCCTTCGGCCTGTGCTTTCCTCTCATGGTCCTCGCCATCATGTGCGGTATCGGTTGCACCACCGCCTCCTCCCGATGCACCTGGGCCTTCGCTCGTGACGGTGCCATTCCCGGTGCCCGATGGTGGTCCAAGGTCAACCACAAGCTCGACGTCCCCCTCAACGCCATGATGCTTAGCATGGTTGTCCAGATCATCCTCGGTGTCATTTACTTTGGCTCTCCCGCCGCTTTCAACGCCTTCTCTGGTGTTGGTGTCATCTGCTTGACTGCTTCCTACGCTACCCCCATTGCCATCAGTCTTGCTACTGGTCGCAAGCAGGTCAAGACCGGCCAGTTCTACCTCGGCAAGCTCGGTGTCTTCTGCAACATTATCTCTCTTGGTACGTCCCCCCTATCTAACTATCTCCCACTATTCCTCGCGCTAACCCACCCTAGCCTGGTCCGCCCTTGCCATGCCTCTCTTCTGCATGCCCGGCGCCCTCCCCGTTACTGCCGAGACCGTCAACTACGCTCCCGTCGTCTTCGTCGCCGCCTGCCTGATTTCCGGCATCTGGTACTGGGCCTGGGGTCACAAGAACTACGCTGGTCCCCCCACCCACGAGGAGTAAGTTCGGGGTTTCGGACAACTAAGTCGGGTTCTTTACTTTGCAAATATGCCGAGTGTTATCGGCTTGTATATGTGTAATTAAATGCAAAGTGGATTCTATTTCATACCTCGTCCAGAACTGATTTTCGTTGTGTGTGATACCCCAGATTCTGCTGAGGTTGTGGATGGTCGTGGTAGTAATTCGGCTTTCTTCATATCTTTGGTTGGATATAACAAGACGATGGCATGTTTGCGTGTGTGTGGCTTGCGGTGTCGAGCACAATATAGATAATTACGAGTAATCAACAAGATATCAACATCAACATCAGCAGTATCGTGTTTTTGCAATTGCCGATTTGCCGTCCCAGCACAAGTACGCAGCTCATTATTTGGATGCTCTGACCATCAATGTCCGTTTGTCTATCTAAGCGATTCATGATCTCTCCCGTCATACTATCAAGATCCCTGAAAACCCTCTTCCCTGCCGTCTCCCATCTCCCGCCAGCCACCCCTGATCCTCGATCCCGCGCAACGAGCTGATCCTTCCTGAATGCATGTCTTATCTTTTCCCTTTCCCGTGCGATATTGATGACTTACCCCAAATAGGCAGGGATTCACCCAAACTCGAACCTTACGAAGATTGGAAGTTGACGCCGACGCACGCTGCGGGGTAACGGGGGACGGCCACGCGAGCGATGACATGACTTGGTGTGAAGAGTCTACGGTAGGTAGGTTTAGGAGAAGCGATGCTGCCGCTTGGCAGGGATTGGTACGATTAGGAGATGTTTATTGTCTGGGTGGTTGGCAATTGTGTAGGTTTTGAGCTAGTCTTGATGCCGCATCAGAGATGATGCCGTGGAGAAAAGGCTGAAACATGGGAGATGCTTTGGGTGTTGGTGGTGGTGTTATACGAGGTCTCACATTGAGTTTCAGTCGATGTTGTCAGAGACTGGGAGCAGGAGGGCATTGACAGCTTGGATAAACACCATCGTCGTCATCTAAATGGAGTGCTGATGATTTTCAGTATGGTTCCAAGTATTGAAAATATGACTTTGATCTTGGTCTTACTGTCTCTCTCTCTCAATACGGTTGCCTAGGAAATACTTATGATGACCTACAGGACGGACATCTTCTAAGCTCCCGTCAATCTCTCCTTGAACTGACGACACGACTTTTCATCCAGACCCAACATGTCAAATACTTGGTTTCCCAACATGAAAACGCTGTTACTTTTCAAGAGATTATTATGTTGGATGATAAGGGAGAAAGATCTGACAATGGCATGCAAGTGTCTCGGAATGCGCCCAGACAACGAATCTAATCATAACTTACTCCAAGCCACCACGTCTTTGTAAGCGATCCCACAACTGACAGAATCTCATTCTTCCCTCTTCTCTTGCATCATCTTATCACTTCGTTTCATTTCACGGTCGGGAATAGCGCGTCGGCAATATGGTAGCTCTCTATCCCAAGATGCGACATGTTTTGTTTGCTAATTGATGATAGTCAAGCTCGGTCATCCACAAGGCTTCGCCGATTCAGTTGGATGTTATTGTCATAGGGGCGGGTTTGAGTGGGCTGTCTTCGGCATTGGCTCTGACTCTCTCTGGCCACAAAGTGACGGTGTTTGAGGCGGAAAAGGACCTGCCAGAGGTGAGTCTGTCATTTCATAAACGGCATTGTATACAGAATTAACAAGACAGGTCGATGAGGGACTACACCTCACACCAAATAGCACTCGCATCCTCGAGAAATGGGGACTCTCGGGTGCCTTCTGGGCTTCAGCAGCCGAGCCCAAGTCGTTTTTTGTGCATCGATACTCGGGCAAGATTCTCGGCATGGAAAAGGACTTTGACACTCACATCCGCGACACGTATGGTTCGCCGTTCATCGACGTCCGCAGCACTGATCTCCAACTTGCGTTGTACGGGAGAGCGAAAACGCTGGGGATCCAGTTTAGACTGGGTGAGAGAGTTGAAGCTGTTGACTTTGATGTGCCAGAGATAACCACTGAGACTGGGGAGAAGGTTCAAGCAGATCTCGTTGTGGCGGCAGACGGGTTATCTTCAGCCTGTCGCTCCAGCTTTATGGAATCGAGCAGTCCTCCACAGCCGACTGGTGACCTCGTCTACCGCGTTGCGGTCAATCTATACCAGGTCGATGACCCGGAATTACGGCTATGGGTGAAATGCCCTTCTGTACATTTTTGGGTAGGGCCAGGGACACATGCCGTAGGCTTTTCGACGCGAGAGGGAGATATGTACAATATCATCCTTGTAACTCCTGGAGACTTGTCTGAGAGCGAAGGTCGTCAGGCGGCGTCAGTAGAAGAGCTGCGAGAGTTATTCAAAGGCTGGGATCCTATTCTCGAAAGGTTTCTTCGAATTGTTGACCATGTGGACAAGTGGAAGTTGATGGATCGTAAGTGTTACCGTTTCCCCAGATGCTCTTTGAGGCATGTTTAACTGATAAAAACAGGAGAGGCAGTTGATTCATGGACTAATGAGAAATCAAACTCTGTGATTGTGTAAGTACGGTATCTCTAGAAAGTGCCAGGCTTTGCTGATGCTTGTCTAGCGGCGACGCATGCCATCCAATGTTACCGTTCCTTGCCCAGGGGGCTAATTCCGCCATCGAGGATGGCGCTGCATTGGGTCTTCTTCTTGCAGAAGTGCAGTCCAAAGAGCAGCTCCCCAAAGCTTTACAAATGTACGAAAGGCTACGCAAGCCTAGGGTTGGTGATATTATCAAAGAAACCCTCAAACAGGTATGTCTCCCATCCTTGACATACAGGTTAAGCTACTCACCCCTACTCCCAGCGCGATGAATTTCATATGAAAGACGGCCCCGAGCAAGAGTCTCGCGATGCCGTCTTCCTTTCCAAACTGAACAATGAGACAAACCTCGCACCTTGTCCCAGTAGATGGACATGTTCTCAGGTCCAGACATGGCTGTTTGGGTACGATGTATACCAAGCAACCGAAGCGGAAGTCGAGAAGGATCCGTTTGTTGAAGCGCCCCCTAAGAAACGCAAGCCATCTATTGAGAAGATCGAGGAGCTGATAAAGGAGCATCATCATAAGGGGTGGTTGATTTCGAGGCTTCGAAGGTGGATGGGGTGGCATTCATGAGGGGGTGAGGGATATGTTGAGGTTGGAGGGTGAATATTTCTTATGTATGATAGTATACCAGCAGATTGATAATAAGTATATCCAGGAGTTTTAATCATAATGGAGATTTAGTTACAAAAACTTACTGCATGCTCGCGGACGATATTGACCTGTACTTTCAAGCTGTCTGTGATACACCATTGAATAAAGACAGTCGATCAGAATGTCCAATGAAGGGAACTGCTGAGACCTTGGTTCAACCCGGCCTTGCGAGTCTAGACGGAATTTCAATAGAGATGCGATTGACGCGGGCAATCTGAAATATTAGATATATGATCATGGCGATTCCCACTAGGCGTAGTCTTGTATCAGAAGCCCAGGTAGGTGTACAGAATGCCAAGTGTGGTATTGGTGTTGTGGGTGAAGAAGGCAATGCTGCATCCTAAGTCGAAGGCAGACATTTCGAAAGAGTTGCAACAGAGACCCGAGGACAGATAGATGCCTGGGCTGAGTTTTCAACAAGACCTCTCCTACCAGAGGGGGCGTTCACAAAACCTGTATCAATGACCTTTCTGTATCCACCTAATCAAACATCGAACTCTTCCAGATCAACCGACCTTGGATCAATTGGTATTCAGTTACCATCAATAGAAAGCCTTGGTCTTCTATTATATACCTTATAAGTTTAAATATCATAGGTATTGATTTCCAGTCTCTCGAGCTCAATCAGTCAAGTTAGTCAAAGCCGCTGACATGATTATCAGGACCCTAACATCTTTATGAAGTTCTAGAGAATGGACATTGATAGCTATAGTACTCATATCAGTGCTATATATTATTTCAGTTAATGAGAGTATACAGCCTTGATTTAAAGCCTATAACTATGGAATTGAGAGAGCTGTGATAGTTCAAAGTTCAATTAGGTGGATACAGAAAGGTCATTGATACAGGTTTTGCAACCCCCTCTCTGGTAGGAATGGGTTCTTGTAAACAAAGGCTCATCTTGACCCAGGTACTCAAACTTTACACAGCAGATTCGCTATAATTATTCCAAACAGAGTAACAACAAGCACCAAACACTTTGTATATCGGCTCCTTGCATTCCCAATATGCCAACTAAAAGGAGATACTCTAGATAAAAGGATGCAGGCAATGGGAAATGATGCCCTTTGTTCAAGAACAAGGGTCCCGTGCTTGGCAATTAACGTCTAACTTTCTCATCATTGGCTCTTAGACGAACCGACCAATCGCCATCCTGACTTGACCCCCCCTCATCGCATCGCAGCTGGAATGTCTCATTATCTTCTCGCCCATGATGACCAGAACCGATCTTGCACTCATTTCTTTCACGGAAAAGCCTTTTCTTCCGGCGACGCGACACGGCTCACCGAGCAAATTAACCCCTTGTTTTCTTTAGCTGCTCTGCGGTCTATGATTTGTCTTCTGCTTTACGTCTATAAGCACCATGCCACCTACCAACCCGTCATCCGAGGCTCCTAGAAAACGAGCCAAACATACTCGTTCAAGACTGGGCTGTGGTGTGTGCCGGTACGTCCCCATCATCTTTTGGTTCTCCTCGGCTTTAAATCCGGCCCCTTGACACTTCTCAGAATCCGTCGTATCCGCTGTGATTTCACTCGCCCGTCCTGTCAACGCTGCACCAATACAGGTAGAACATGCGATGGCTATGTCTTGGATTACAAGCCCCCTGGCAATATCGAGAACACCAAACTTCCAAGTTACCCGATACTTGCCTCAGCCAATATTGTAGAAGGCGGTCAGCTAGACACGTACATGCTCCGGTCACTACATTACTTTCAGCAGAAGGCCGCGCCAGATATCTGTGGATTCTTTGAAAACGATATCTGGACTACCCTTGTCCCCCAGCTGAGTCGTCGTGAACCATGCGTACGTCAGGTCGTCACCGCATTAGGACTGCTTCATGAGGCTCTGTATTCCAGCCATGATATCCAGCATATCACAGCACCAAGACAACATGCCATAACACTATACAACCAGGGCATCGTGTCTCTCAACGACCACATCACGAACAAAGGTTGGTCTAATCTCGAAACCACCCTACTCTGTTCCGTCTTGTGTATTACCTTTGAGTGGCTACGGGGAGACTACACAGCAGCACACGCCCATCTTGAAAGTTCCGCATCCATCATGTCGCAATGGAACAAACAACAGCATCCTAATGGTGGGACATCGCCTTCTTCGCCTGGAGGATATATTATCAGGACGAAGCTATGGCCTCTGTGGACAAGCCTCATCCTTCAAGCAAGGACGATGAACATCGGCTCGTCAATATCGTGGGGCACGCCTCTCAGTATTCCCACCGATGCAACCCCCTTTGTCTCGCTGCAACAAGCCCGTCAGGAGTTAGATGTAATTCTTGCCTACATCATCCCTGACATGATCGGACAGAAGAAAAGGCCAGCAGCTAGCAGCCTCACATCACAGAATGTCGCCCATCGTTTAAAGGAATGGTCGATAAAATTCTCAGCATACACGGAACTTGCTTCTCCAGATGAAGGCAACAAACCTCAAGTCATCTTGATGAACATGTGGTACCATGCTTGTAAAATGGTATTTGTTGCGAACTTCTTCGACGACCAAATCGAGTACGATGGTATGCTCTCCGACTTTTCAGAGTTGATCGCCAAAGCCGAAATCCTATCCTCGATTCCCATAAGTCAGTTCTCTGTCGATATTGGTGTTATACCCCTGTTATATTACGTCGGCCTCAAATGCCGCCATCCCAAGGTCCGACGCACCGCTCTTAACCTATTACGTGCGAGCCCACGACAGGAAGCCGTGTGGGACAGCACAGGCACGGCTTGTATTGTAGAAGAAGTAATTCGTGTCGAGGAGCAGGGTTTAGGAGATGTGGAAGGTCCCGAAGATGTTCCCGGTGCGGCCAGGGTTGGCCAGATGCGTGTATATATGGATCTTGAAAAGAGGACGGTCAAGATGCAGGTTATGCAGCAAGGTATATGTGGCTGGAACGCAGAGAAAACCCTAACCTGGTAAGAAGGTTTGCGGTAGGGTTTCGTGTTGGATGGCAATGGAGATTCCTCACGTAGAATTACATGATATCCTTAACATGGTGTGGACGTGTAGGTACTTACTTACAATGGAGAAAATCTCTGATACATAATAACATAACATCAGATCCAACATTAGAATTTCTGTATTTCTCAAGGCACAGTAAGCTGGTATTTGGTGAATAGCTTGCTCGCCTCGATACGTTTGAGTTACGTCTTCGCAAAACAACAGCCTTGATACTTGCACATGTTGGGAATGTTTGACTTCACAAGAGCAGGCTCACATTTAAATACCATGCGAATTTAGAACATCGATATACGCACACAACCTCAGATATTTCTACATTGTTCGTACAGGATATATGCAGGTAGTGAATCACATCTAATCACGGATGTCAGGAGCGAATCCGTAAGGTGTTACGAACCCTCGGCTTGCACTGCCATATGATGAATCAGAACATCCACTACATAGGCTTTGAACGATAGCTAGAATACCTGAGCACTCTTATTTAGAGTATTTGAGGTACCTTGCCATGCAGTCAACATGAACTATGTAGCTTAGGGCTTGGGGGTTGTCCCCATTATGCTATATCCATGTACCAGCGAGAGGTTCCAGCTTGTTTGAGACCTCGAGTATGCTTTACGAGTTGAATGGCATTCTATATAAATAGCCTAGGATCGTTGTTGAGGCTCTATGATCAGATTGAGCACCGTGGCTTGCTAACATGAGTGAGTTGCCCTTCCTTTATGCCTCCTTAAGTGGTTGTTCATGTTGAAATTGCTGCCTATCCCTTATTCTAGAAGCATATGAAATACATTCCTCAAACATCTAGTTATGGGTTCTTTATGATAGCGTGAATTTAGCATCGAGTTGTCATACTCTCGATCGAGTGACGGCGCAGTCTTGGTCATGGCGACTTCCAAGCTGATATTCTATTCGACACGTGCCACATCCGTCGTTTACATATTGAAGTAATTGCTGCGTCCCTTTACGTACTCAGGCTATCTGTAGCATAGAAAACATGCTGTCTCGAGAATACTGGATGTTCAACAGCATCACACCACGAGTCTTGATAATCAAAAGCCAAACTCCAAGTGACGCTCAGTGCGCATTAATTCTATTCCATACTCAGTCTTCCTCCGAAGCACTTCCGTTCAGTAGCATTACCGTCAATAACCGCAGCTATGCCCTGCTCATCATACAGCACTCGTACATAACTCTGCAGCCTCAATATCACACACCGGTCCGTCTCGGTTGTATTCCTTGAAACGTACTTCCCCTGAGCCGCAGTAAGACTCTGATCGCATGACCTCCACCCAGCCTCAAGCATGTAGGGACTTTCAGAAGACCTCTACTGACTATTAATACCTAACAATTCGGTTCTGACAGCTCTTACCGATGCGCTGGCATAGCGTAGTGAAACCTGCCCTCTATCTGCACCAGCTCCGTTACGGGTTCACCAGTCAAGTCAAGCACGCACAACTCCGCGAGTCTCCGACGATACGCGGTCAGGTTTCGCCATCACAAAACCAGCGTCCACTTGCAAACTCAAGATGGTGGCATGAGCTGTACGACTTGGACAGTGAACACCTACGTGAAGCCAAATTCCGGGGAATTCGCCCGTATGCCGTTTCACCCTGGTCATGGTATGTCATTTTCTTTTCTCTCATATACAACAAGGTGTTTGATGTCAGATAGGTGGTCTTGACGATATGCGGATCTGGGGTGACGATTACGAGACGGCCATTCTAGAGCCGTGTAACAAAGTTGTCCGCCGTTACGACTTTACCTTGCCATCGGTTATTTGTATGGGCTGTTGCTGATGACAATCGAGATGATGGTTGGACAGAATGGTATGCTCGCATCAAGACGATTGATAATCAAACCTGTTGTCAGGCTTGTTGTTATTCAGGAGGTCACAGGTTGAACAAGAATACTACTGAACAATACGCCACTGGAGCATTCATTGAATTGAGATTCCTGCATTGTTCACCTATTCCCACGACCACCTTAATCAAACTTGGATGTTCTCGATGGGTGACACGAGTCCTCCCATTCACTACACAACACCACCACTGAGCACGTTTTCAGGCCGTAGAATACCATTCACTCACTCGCTAAGAGCGGCCCGGCGACAGAGGGTGTGCAAGTCTATCCCAACGACTCAGATCCAGAACTCACTGTAACGTCTGGTGAAAGAGTAAGTTGCCAGTTGCAGTAGCGTGTCAGACAGTTTCTCCCCGCGGACGCTGATACCACCTTGGAGAGCCGGTCGGGCTGTGCCTGGGCCTTTGGTGGTCAATCGTCATGTCGACTTCATGACAAAGTCTCGAACGCCGGAGAAAGAGTGCGTGAACTCTGGCGGTTAGGGTACAGTGTTGCTCTAGTACAGTTGTAGGGTAGCGATATGGAACCGACCTATCCGAGGAGAGGTTTCAAACCCCAGGTCTTAGAGCAAATCGGTGTTAACCTACTACAATTACCTTACCTTACCGTACATTACATTACATCGAGGCTTACATGGGGACCCTCCCTACAGTATGCACGAAAGGTGAGGTCGGCTGTCGAAAGCATTGGAAACGGGTGCTCTGACCGGTGTCAACCCCGAGGATGATGATTTGGCAATGACAGAGAAAGACGACGAAACTTGTAGGCCTAATGGTATGCAGGGCGATGATGGACACAATAGCGGTATACGACAGCCTCCTTTTTTTTTGCTTGGGTTTCCCCGCATAATACTACAGTAGACGGAAGGGGGGGATGTTCTCGATGAAGCACAAGCATGCCCAGCTTACCGAGTCATCGTCTATCTATGGAGGTGCCAGAAAGAAGGGGGATGCGGAGAAGCTGCGGGAAAGAGAGGCGGTGAGCTGCTCGTTTCCTTCGATTGTCACTTTGGCGTATGTTTGTGTCTGTATGAAGGGGGGTGATGATTGGATGTGAGGGAGTTGTGGTGAATGGGGGTATGTTTGTGGCGGGTTGATGAAATTAGGATTATGCTTGAAGGGGATTGATTGTAGGGTAGTGAATTGACTTTGTGGGAGGGATACAGACTTACAGCACAGTCCAGTCCATGAGATCAACATGGAAGAGACGAAGGCCGAGACGGAGGAGATGGTAGTATTGGATGGTGATGGTTGATGGTTGGTTGATGGTGGTGGCTTAAGGGGTGTGTAAACTCAAGCGACACCGAGAACGGAGTATTTACAGGTGAGGGTTAGAGAGAGAAAGATACAGAGAAAAAGGTTTATGCCAAGTTCAAGCCTTGAAACAGATTTAAGCAATGGCACCAGAGCTGTGCTTGTAATGTGTGGTATAAGGCGTAGCTACAGTAGGTAGTGTACGGTTCGTTCATGTAGACGCAGCCAAAGACCGAAATGGATTAAAATTGAAAGTGGATGGTGGCAAATGAATGGGAAAACTCTGCAACCAAGCTGAATGAATGAATACATGAATTTCACGCATAGGGCAGGCAGGCAGGCAGTACAGCAGAGCAGTGAAGACTGATGTACATACTACTACAGATACAAAGTAGACTATTGCTTGCTTTGGGGAGGGTTTGTATGCACAACACACTGGACAAGAAGATGATATACGACTGAAAAGAGGAACAAGGGGAGGGGATTAACGTTTGGGAGTATATGATGGTTACGTAAATGAGGCAAATTGTTATGGATATCTTTCGACGATATTTGAGGGAATTGATTCACATTTTTGATGATACTTGTAGTTGTTCACTCTCAATTGTCGACTGCCAATCTACTACCCTTGAGGTAAATAATTCACGGCTTCATTCCTCACTTCCAGACAAGCGTCGTCTGGAAAACACCGCAGTTGCAATTCACATGGAGAGAGAATCGTCCCATTTACTGCACTAACAGGTCTCACTAATGCACCAGAAGCATTCACTTCACTTTACTTCACTGAGCGAGCCGCCAAAAAGGAGAGCACAAACCAAGACTTGACTCCTTAAGGGCGATGGACCCGTCCACGGTGAACCCGCTATTGTCTAGCGGCCGGACTGTGGGCTCCGGGGCGCTGTGGGTTGATGCCCCGATGGGCGATGGGCGATGGGCCTCTCTGTAGCGCTATAGCCCGTAGCTGTCCATCGGGTGCACCCAGCAGCAGTGGATGATCCGGCAATGGTCTGAAAGTATATGAAATGGACTGCTACAGTCAGTCACTCAGTCAGTACCCAACAACAATTTGATCTGTTGGTTCCATGTCATGTCTTTAAAAAATCAGGGCGTTCGTTGTCTTGGCTACTCGTAATTCATGAGCTGCTGTCCTCTCCTGGCTACTCAATCGTCCCATTTTCCCTCCTTCTGTGCCATTCTCTTCCACAAAACTCCAACCCGGTAAGGTCAGTCAGTACATATTCAAGCATTAAGCGTTGGACCAGTACCTAGCATGCACACAAGTACCTACATCACTACCAACATGTCAAAATAAAGACAGTGGACATCAAGGGAGGTGATCCTCCCGCTGGCTTAGAATGAATCCCCATATCATAACTCTTGACTCGCAGGTTTAACGCTTTGGATACCGCTAGGATCCAGCGTCGAGCATAATATCTGATCATACTATTTGTGGATTTCCAACGAGGCAGACAGACAATTGCAAGCACAGGCTAGGTTAGACTGAGACTCAGACCAGGGGGGAGAAGGAGGCTCATCTATCATCTGTAACTGGGAAACGCTAGCACTGTACTTTTCATGTCATATCCATGGGCGAAACTGCCCGTCACCTATCAACCATCGCCCCATGCTCCCATTATCCACTGCCCACTGTCCAATGCCCCAATGTTCATACCCACGGCCCCCGTACCCATGCATCACAGAACTTTTCAAGCACAGCACAAAAGCACAACAGTGCAAACCCGGTCCACTAAAGCCCGTCTATTTTGAACGATTCACTTAGAAAACCCCGATGCTCTGCGCTACGAGATGCAGCAGCACTACGTCATGCATTGCTCATGTCCCATGCTAGGCGAGTTAAATTACAACGACAACCGACGGGAAAAAAGAGAAGAGCACTCAAAATTAAACAACGACAGGGCAGACGGAAATGAAGAGAAGAGTACAGACCCTCCTCAACTCTTTGGGAGGGGAATAATCACTCCAAGATAAAACCCACAATGGCTTGTCCGGGGGGATCTCTGTGCCTGAGCGACAAACAAGAAAAGGCAGCACTTTTCCACAAACTGATGACTTTTCCGCTGATCTCAAAGACCCCGAACGTTCAAGGCTGGCAACCATTCCAGTGTGTGTGTGCGTGCGTGCGTGTCTGGATGTTTGTGTGTGTGGCTCTGTGTGTGGGAGACGAGTCCTCCCACCCCCCTCCTCCTTCATCCTCCTTCCCCTCTCCTTGACACGCATATTGCCCAGCCAAAAGGTGACTTCACAAAGTTACAAGTAACAAAAGAAGAGAGGGCAATAAGACAAAGAGGCGTTGTGCATAGTATGACCTACCATGTGGGAACTCATGCGGGACACTGCAAAGAGGAGAGCAGTAAAGGAGAGTGATTGAAGAGTCGGACCTGTAAAATACAACACTGAGACATCCCATCCAGAGACCCTCATATCGGAATGGTTTGCAACATTGGACTGGACCTTATCTGACCGACTGCACAAAGTGGAAGCGTTTGGCGATCGAGGGGGGGAGAGCGGGGGATATTCAACCACTCGTACACCATCCCCCGACACCTCTTCAGATGCGTAGTAAACCTACCCTTGAACCTTTTCCCTCCAACCTGGAGCATCGAGAGAGGGAGGAAAACAACCAAAAAGAACGAACGATGTTACTATTCCTCTTGCCGCCCGGAGCAAAATGGTAGGTGTGGATAATGAATAGGAAAACAAGGGGGGTTTGGGCGTTGTAGGAATTGAGGTTGACTAAGCTCGAGGCGATTGTCCTGGACTCCTCTGGACAATTGTCATGATGTGTTGACAACATAGCAAACGATAATGATGTCTTCTTACTAGGTTTCAGCTGCCGATACCCCCATCCTTGTATGGGAAGAATACGACTGTTGGCTTTCCCATGCACGAAAACATGTCATGTGTCGTGAATATGATAACCTGGATATCGAATTCCATGATTTCGCCCAGAAAGCTCCGAACATTCCGATTACCACCAGACATCCCGTGATCATCACGCGGTAAGAAAGAACCCAAGGGGATGGATGTTTTGCTCCTACTGCCACAACAAAGTTAACACCGGTTACCTGTGATCATGGCCTGAGGTATTGTAGCATGTAGAATATGCACTGAGAAAAAGGAGGGGGCATGATCAGAAACAGAAATCCCGCCCACTACCGCTGT
This sequence comes from Fusarium penzigii, assembly GCA_013623535.1. NCBI lineage: Eukaryota > Fungi > Ascomycota > Sordariomycetes > Hypocreales > Nectriaceae > Fusarium > Fusarium penzigii. The sequence goes on along the minus strand of JABFFC010000261.1, from coordinate 30,971 downwards.
AACTACAGATGCAAGACGCCGATGGGATGGGACATTATCGAACACATTGGTTCCTTTACCTTTTCTCTCTAATCTTGGACGAAACGCGAAGGTTCCCCTCATATGAAAGCTTCATGTTGGGGTCGGGATTGGGTGACCTGCAGTCAAGGATGATGACATCCGGGGGAGGAGTAACAGTAACAGCAACAGTAAGAGTAACAGTACAGCACGAGCAGACGCAGCAAACTCCATTATCACCCATTATCATGACAAGAAAGAGGGGTAAAGGAACAAGGAGAAACGTCCCCCAGCTGTGGCTGCTTCAAGTGGCTTTCCCGTGCATTCGTGTAGAGAAGGGAGCTGCAATGTTACAATAGCTGGTTCCGGCGTTGATTCCTGTGGCCCCCGATGGGAATTGGTTACAATAGACGCCATACGATGGAACGGGGGAAAGCTTGTGAGGCTCTCAAGCTCATTCTCGTCTCCGGATCTGCAAGGATTCTTTGAGGGGAAGCTGTATTTCTCCACCTTTTTGAAGCTCAGCTCCTCGAAGTGGATGTCTTCAATCACAAGAGGTTGGAAGAGGAGATGCAAGAGGGAAATTGCAGACAAATAGATGAGACAATTAAAAACAGACAAAAAAAAGAACAGATGGATTTGATACATAGTGGATAGTGCAGGTGGATGAGATTATCGTTGCAGTACAGGCAAGTAATCCGTTGTCCAGGTATACAGTACCACACAATTGGCCCCGTCGGAAAAAGATATGGAGAAGAAAACGGGCCAAGATATGGGGGATTGCCCTCTAAACATGCAAAGACGATGAATATTGTGGAGGACAGAGTTCTGGTCTACTGTATGTGTATGCTCCAGTTCAGTCCAGCCCAGCCCAATCCATATCTCTCATCCACCCCCGCATGATTGAACATCGATTATCGCCAGTAACAGTAAACAGACGAAGCACAGGGGATGGATACAGAGAGGCTGAGCTTCCAGAGGGTGAAACTCACTCAACATGCACCCGGTAGGCGCCCTGCAACTTTTCTTCATTTGCCTTGATACGGTAAATGTTACCTGCACGTCGCTGATAAGGAGACATGCCTAAACAAGGTAAAATAAATAAGTCCAAGAAGCTGAAATAAACTGAACTGGCTGTTGCCCAGCATAACAAGGGGTAGCTTTCGAATGCATGCACCCCATGTAGACGCAATTGGGCAGACAAAGCATATCATAAACGCCTTCTTCTTCTAGATAAATTGACTGATCAGGGTAATTGATAAGCAGCACCTCGAGGATGGAAAAGGTGTCTTTGCTCCCCATCACCACCAGAACGCGCTGTAGGATGGTGTAAGCAACATCGGTGAGTGAGCGGGACGGGTCGAGTTCACTAACAACTACAACCCTCTTCCTGCCTACCATCAGAAACTATCCAGGCCGGGTGTAAGACTTCCCATTGCCCCCTCCTTCACCGGATTCGGGGTTCTGAGGGTAGCTAAGAAAGAAAGAAAAAACCTGGAAAAGACAAAAAACTTGGAAACAGACAATGTCGTGATGCATGTAAGAAGGGTCCAGAGAAGGGGGTTTGCCCAAAGGGTTCAGATACAGCAAACATGTTCATCCAACCCCCCCTCTTCCCATTTACTCGCTGAAGTGTGTCCCCGGGGGTTGTTGAGATAAAGAGATGGAGTGGTGAACCCAATCATGGAGGGAGGTGTAGAAATATTATCCCAGGCCATGCTAGGAGGTGCAATGCACGACGATCGTTGAGGCCAAAAAGGACCTCAGCTTTTCTCTAACTTGATGGTGGTGGTGGTGGGGAAGAGAACCCTTTTTTTTTTCTTTCTTTGACGATCAGGGTATTTTCCAACGATGTTTGTACCACAACCTTTTGTCAATCAATCTTCGGGGTCCCTTTCTCCCTTGCTGATCCTGACGTTAGGTTCATTCTCGTCGGAGCGACATGACGGGGCGATGGAGTATGGAGGGGAGGATCATGGGAATGGCGTCAGAAACGTGCCGAGAACCTCAAGATCGGATCATGCCTTTGTTATCATCATTGCCGAGGGGAACTTGACGAATTCTGTGGAAATCCTTTTATCAGATGTTTTTTTTTGGCTCTTTCTCCTTTGCTGCTCTCCCTCTTGTACGCGCGTAGTGCACATACAATAGTTCCCTCTCATTGTGTAAACCGTCAGATCATGGGATATATCATTCTTTGTGGGGCATTTCTCTCATATCATATCACCCATAACCCATAAAACACTCCCAGTTGATGAGCTAAATACACATGTTCTGATAATTTTAGAGCTCCTCAATGAAATGATTCTAGGCCTTGGGATTGACATGAATGGCCCCTCTTGACGAAACACTCGATCAATATAGTACAGTATGTAGACGTTTGACGACCACCATATGGTAGCAGTGAGCTATACGAATGCAACGCCATGTTGAAATACTCTGACGACAAAGGCGTCACTACTAACGCACAAAACATCAGAAACAGAGAAGCATGCCTACGATGGCTACATCAGATTACCGAACTCTGAATCTTCAGCACAGAACATTCGCTCACATACATGACGGTACCCCTTCAAGCACACACACATACACACAGACTCAAACACGCCCCCTCCTTATGGTCGATCATACAAGTAAACGAACAGAACAGAACAATTAAAAAACACCCAACGTGAAAATGAAAGCATGTAAATATGTCGTGCCGGCCAAAAAGATAAAGTACCACAATCAATGTGAGGCTGAGGCACAGTCCTCCCCAAAGGCAAACCAACTGATGAAAAGGAAACGAGGCGCTTCCTGGCAAACGAACCACTTACTCGCCAGTCGCCGAAACGACTCATCGCATCTTATCGAGTCATCTTGAAGTTCTCTTACTGTTACGAGCTCTGCAAAAAAAATATGATATGCCGGTTTAAACTACTACTGTAAGCCCTTTCTGCTACCCTGGTCCCTGTATGCACACCCTCCCCCCATGGCTACTGTTTACCGGTGACAGGGGGATTTAGCCATACATGTATGGACATAAAAAAAAAAATGCTTGCAAGCGAGGCAGGTCTTAAAATTCTCTGTGTGGTGAACGTTCCAACAGTGGAGAAAGCTGCAAAAAAATTCACCAAAGGAATCATGCAAGGCTCTGATATGATGAGGGCCATTTTTTCCCTCTTCCATTTTTTAGTTTTCTTTTTTTTGCGTTTTGTGTATCCATCGAGATCTCGGATACTACCATCTTTTAAAGGGGCCACATCGTCTGGGGTTTTCAACGATGGTTGAGAAAAGAAGCTACTACGAGATGTTTATCTGCTTTGAAGAAAGTTTATTCAACGTCGATTAAGTAACGTTAAGCGCGAATAAATCCAGGAGAAAGATTGGGGACATGATGAAAATAACAAAAATAAAAAAAGGAGGCTCAACAGGAAATTAGATATGATATCAGAGATAAGGACAGTCCGATAAACGGAAAACCACCAGAAGGCCTAGCCCATCGTGCTAGTGGTGATAACCTAAATACCAGTGGATTTCTGCTCGCAACGTTTGTCAAATTCGTGACTCTTAGCATGACTGTTTTAACGTAACAGTTATTAACTTCCCCACGGAGGTATTACATACTCTACCCTCTTCCCAGGTTGATGTCATTGTTCAATTCTGGAAATACAGTAGTCCACTGCACTGTACTAGACGGACGGGCCAAACCCATCAGCTAAGCGGACTAACACAATATAATACATAGTCCACACCACGAAATGACAAAACGGAAGACGTAAATGAGGCAATTCTCGACGTGATGGGGATAGCAATTCACAGCCAACACCATGCGACTCGATGAATTCAGCCATGTCGAGGCGACACTACGAAAAACCCTCGTAAAATGAAATGATACTCGAGACACAGACAGACTACAAGGTTCAGAGAGAAAATAAAAATGAAACCCTCACCATACAGGGATTATCGTATTTTTTGGTGGTTTGTTGGGGATCAAATTCGCCTCCCATCCAACAAAGCGATGACAAGGAAAGCAACAGACCCCTAACACTCTCTTCCATTCCACGGCATTGCAACGGAAACGCAGGGTCTTTTCCCCCTCTAAGCTTGAATTGGAGAGTGTGTGATGGCAAAAAACAATAAACCCTCATTCTCTCTTCTTTTGACGTCTGTCAATCTTTCCAAGGGTTTGAATAAAAAACCCATCGATTAAAGTACGAAGCCCCTTCAACCACCAAAATCTGTCCTCCCGTTCGCAGTCAGATCATCATGGCCGCTTCTTAGCGCGAATCGAAGTTTTTTTTCTTTTTCCTTTTTCACATGTGAAAGTCTACTTAAAATCTGCTTCTTTTTTGCCGCCCATGCACGTTGGTTCCCCACTATGGACGGTCCAAGCGCGATTGGGTCTAACAGATCCTCATGTAAATTAACTGCTTCAGCTGTTAGAGAGATCTTATTGTGGATATGGGAAGGTTATGAGCGAAGGATGAAAAAGCCTCGAAAAGAATTGAGGCTATTCTGATTTTGTATTTGAGTTCGTGGTTGTTATAGCTCAAGAGTAATATCAGATTCAATATATCAGTATACTGTACTGTACATGGTAAGATATGTATTTACAATATCTTCAACGTAAATCGTCATCTGAAAGGCGAGATTCATTATGTTATGCTTCTGGTTACAGCATCACTGCCTATCACACGTGATGATCAACCGACTGGCAGATCTACATCCCGCCATCAATGTAATTTTTATTCTTCAAAATCATGAACTTTCCCTCTGCGTTATCTCAGACCATCATGGACCATCGATAAGCCCCAAATAGCTCTCGCTCTTCCGGCTCATATCATTGATAAGCCCCACCAGATAGGGTCCAGAATCTATCCTACCCAAAAGCCGAGAACGGGGCCAAGGAGATGCAAAACTCTCGGACCACACAGCGTACGAGTCTGGCACGGCGAGGAACTTTGCTTTCTGGTCCGTGCTGCGCTTTGCTTGACCAAGCTTCTCCCAACCGTTATCACTTATCGCTGATAGCGTCCGTGTAGTGTCTGCCTGTGTGTGACTGTGCTATGTTTGGGTTGTGTGGAGAGTGGATGGGTGACAGTGCAGTAAATTGCACTTGGGAGGAAGAATTATGGGTAACAGCTGGTGATCCTCCTGCATTGTGCTTCAATGAGCAGCGAGTAGAGGCGACCAGACCTGCCACACCCGTCCGGTATATGGAGCTATATCCCTGCTCATGTTTCTGACTACATCTGCATGGCACTTCCTAAATCTCTTGTTCTTTTCGTGTCGTGCAGTGCAGTGCAGTGCGACTAGGCAGCATTTTGCCTCTGCTGTGGAAATGAAGGGACACGATACAGTAATGAAGCACGGCAGTATGGAATCCAACAAAGGGAGGCAAACAACAAGGGAGAGATGGTGTTGAAAGAATGCGGAACACACCCCGTCATGGTGGTGGACAAGTCGCCATGACAAGCTTTAGAACTGGGTCTTCTTCTCCGTTCTTTATCGTCTCCTGTCTGACGATTTCTGTCGTCTCCGTCTGGGGAGGTTATGGAGAAAGGGCGATTGGCCGTTTAGTCAGTACGAGAGGAGTAACGTCGCACCGCATTACTCGCTCTAAAGTCTAGTCTATGAGACGAGACAGGCGGCTATACAAGAACCAGAACACGAACGTTGGAGGTGCCGCCCATCATCTTGACCTACTTCCCCGGGATCATGGCGCTGTGAATACGTTACCTAAGCTCATGGCCGTTGTCGTTCGATAGCTTAGCTGACATCCGTTGGAGTCGGATGATGGATGGCAGGTTATCGAAGAGGAGGTGTCAAGTCTGTTTTCGGTAACATGTTTTGATGGTCAATTGTGTTCTAGAGAAAGACATTCTTGTGTAATGTCTTTTAGAAAAGGCGTTGCCGTGGAGAAGTACCAGCACAACGGCAACGCAAATTTGATAAATACCCTGAACGTGTTCACAATAATCTCATTGAATGCCAGTCGAATAGACAAAACTTTGTTGTTGCACTGGTGGCCTTGGAGGTGTGGCTTGGCACTCGACAATGTCTGTGGCAGGGCAAACGCAGACGAACCCGTTCGAGGTTCGAGGTTTCAGCGAGGCGATGCAAGCCACAGCAAGGTAGCACCAAACACAAAAGAACGAAAAAGTGCTGCGTTGAGGCGTCACCTAAGCTAGAGAGGTTCGGACAGGGATGCATGATAGCAGCAAGCCACGAGCGTTGAAGTGGCAGGGGTGTCTCTTACGAGCAGAAGCGAGGCGAGGTCAAAGTGCTGTGCATTGGAGTCTCCATTCAGGAAACACAGACGATGGGAAAAGAGTACGTATCCTTTTGTATTGACTCCGCTCTATCCGTGAGCTTGGGAAGTGAATAACCAAAGATATTCAAGGACAGGCATGCGAGAAAGGCACTAAAAGAAAAAGACAGGTTAGAAGAGACCAGGGGGACGAAACACTAGACAAGATTTTCCATTCTCCGATCATGCTCCGCTTTGTCGGAGCGGATTCGATATGGACATGGACGTGGGATGGGTTTTGAATTTTTGAATGGTGGCGGACACGATATCCTGAGACAAGATGAAGAAAGACAATAGGAGGAAGGGGAAAGACAAGGAAATAAGAAACATGGGGGTTGCTGAAAAAAGCATGGCATGGGGACACTGGTTATGCAGGGCAACACGCTCAATAGGAAGCGAAAGAATAGGTCAGAAAAGGTAATCTTAAGACATGAAAGAAAAAACTTGGAAGAATGCCTGATGGAATAGAATGATAGGATGATTTCCCATGGGTACGTGCGACAGAAGAGCGAGAAAAGTCTGGGGTTTCTCTTCGTTTGAGCCTTCACCCCAGGCCAAGCTGAGACAGGGTCATCGGACTCTGCTGGGGTTTTCTGTGTACTGTACTGTATGTAATTCAATCAATCGACGATTCTACTACGTAGCATATTCTTGTTTGTGCTGGGGGGGGACAGAAGAACAGAGAGAGAAAAAAAAGCACGGTCCAGTCTCTCGGTCAGTGAAGGAGGCATGGCAAGCAAGCAAGCAAGCAAAAGGAAACATGGGGGTGAATGACTTTGAGACAGGCGGAAAGAATGAAGCGCGTGGTTTCTGTGACGACATACGTCATTGATAACGAGGGAGAGCATCATTCAGCGTCAGGTTTTGGTGAGGGGGCTTATTTTATTTTTTCCTCCCCTTCTGGCTGTGTCTCTGAAAAAAAGGTGGATGACAAAGCTGAAGCAAGGCTATCGAGCCCTAACAAATTGCGGATGGGCGAAGATCGATTTAGTGACGGAAATGTCTCCATTCGCATCTCCAAAGTGGACAATGAGGAGGGAATACAGTGGGTTACTTTCTTTTCTACATTACTTCCTTGACTGAAAAAAAGAGAATCTGCATACACTAAAACCAAATCGTCACATCGTTATCTCCTTCTCCTTCTTCCCACTTTGCCTGCTACTCAACCAATGTGTGTCGTATACAAGGGGGGGCCAGGCAGAGGGACGGAGGGACAGAGGGGGAAAAATAACCTAAGCTATCTGTGGCCCCTGTATTTCGCTTACCTTAGTGTAGTAATCCCACCCCAGCTCGAGTGCGCTACCCAAACCTTGGAAGAGCCCATGTTCTGATTCCCAATCCCAATCCCAACAGTTAACCTAGTAGAGAAAAGGAACCAATGGAACGCGGCGCCAGAAATGGGAAACTTGTACGACATCTCAAAACTGCAAGGTCGCTCTGCCAGACGATTGGATCTGCCGGAGCTTTTGGGATTTCTGGTGTGGGTTGTGTCTGTTTTGGTAGGGGGTGGAGGGGAAGAAAAAGAGGTAGAAGCAAGGGTCGCCCTTGTTGTTATTTGCTGCTTGGTGTGGTTACTGATAGGTTTTTCTAAGGAAGAGAGTCGAGATGGCCGTTGCAATGAGGTTCTGCCTTGGATGTTTCGGCACGGGGGGGAGATTGGCAAAGGCCGATTGGGGAGATTTTGATTAAGAATCCAATGAGCCTCAAAAATGTTGACGCGACGGTGATCATTGACAAGACACCACCAAGTACAGTCAGTACAGTGCTTGACTTTTTTTTTGTCTGCTTTCCCAATACAACAACACTTGTCGGTGAGTAAAACGTTAAAAAAGGCTTTTCTTTTTCCTCCTTCTTAGCTTCATTCCATCTTGTTCTATCATTCTTTTTCTCACTACAACTCAAACATCTCCGCAATCTCCTTTTCTCTTCCCCCCATGGAACATCTCGATGTTCAAAATCAACAATACTACCTCGTCATAGCGAGAATGGCTTCATAATTACAAAACCTCCCCTCCCCTGACCTAGTCTGGACTGTTACTTTTTTGCTCTTTACACTCTGCCAAGGGGGGTGGAGGAGCTGAAAGATGGAATGATGATAGATGGGGACAATTGGGGTAAACAAGACCGTTTTGGCCCTTCCAATTGTTCTCCCCTTTCCGAAGACGAAGGGGAGGAAAATTAGTGATGTTTTATGGCCCCATATCTCGACGTATCAGTCATCTTAGTAAGGAGGATCGATCCATGGAAGAGAGGGAAATTGTCTGTGCATCAAACCATTCAGAGAGAGCCGACGCTATTCAATGGGTACTCGATACCCATTTTTCCCTTCTCAGCCTCTTCTCCATTCTCCATTCTCCATTCTCCATAACGACTAGACGCACATACAATGGATATCATATCAGAATAATCGTCAAAAATTAACAGAAATATGAATTTCTTATCCATTTCTTCATCCACTCTGACATCAATCACTGCATAACATAGTCTGATTTTATTTCCAACTTCTCCAACATTTCTTTTCTTCCTTTCCTCCCCCCACATCTATCATCGTCAGTAAGCTTCATTCCATCATCCAAGCTCCCCTCTCTCCAACGAGCTTCCACCACGCAAATCTAGGAGAATTTTCATTGTCTTCTTTTCTTTTTCTTGCCATTTTTCTACACATCCCACGCTCCAAATCTCGATACACCTTCTTCATCCATCACACACCCCTACCGCATTTCTCGCAAGGTTTCATTTTCCCCACCTTCGGATTCAGTACACTCCCCGAGCAGCTTGACGAGGGTTAAAATACAAAAAAAAAAAAAAAAAGGTGTTACTCTCCCCTGTGAAGGAACATGCATACCACAGCCTTCCACAGTAATGGTGACAAGTACACCAACCAACATTCAGAAACGCAGCACACACCTCCAAAATAGAAAAATATGAAGAAGATGGAAAAGCTACCCATGGCTAGACGCCACGCCCCCCCTCCCCTGCTCTAAATGGCGCCCGTAATCAACGTCGATTCGATGATCTGACATACTTTTGCGCCATTGTTCCTCTTCTGGGATGGGTTCATACAGGTTGTTGTTTTCTTCCCTGTCTGTCAATGTGTGTGTGTCTCTCTTCTCTGTTTTCTTTGCGTTCGTCGTCCTAGACACTACAGCACTCAAAAACTGCGTGTGTTCAGAATAAACTGTCTTCGTGAATTGTGTCTGAGATGCTACCATGACGACTGGATGGATTAGGTGAATTGTTTTTCTTTTCGAATCGACAGAGTATAGCTTTTGTAGGATAAGAGATGTCTTTATTATTGCAACTGCGTCTACATCCTTTTTATCTTGTGAACCACTCCCTCTTTCTCTCCTCCTTGCCTCGTGAAAGAAGCCATACATACACATACATACACTCTTTGCAAAACACCATCAGCTATATACACTCATTTTTTACTTGATACCCCTAACAACTCTCTTTACATTCATTCTTTTTCCTTTCTCGATGAAGTTGTAGTAATCGGCAAGCCATCTTTTTTCCACAGTCTTTCCTGTCATTCCCTTTCTTTTCTTCCCTTTGTCTATCTTCCTGTATTTTTTCCTTTTTTTCGTCTTTATCGTTCAAACTTTACCCATCAGCATCCGCCTCATCCGCATCGACAGCTTCACGTTTCCGACGACTCCGTCTCGATATCAAATTCTCCACCGCCTTGTGTACAGTCACTGCACTTTTCCGTACGCCCTGAATTTTTCACCACCTCCAACTCTAGTCGCTGGTGCACTTATCGCCATTGTAACCTCCCATGGTACTCATTCTCTACTGTCCAACCATCCATCCATTCACTACTTCACTCTGGCTCTGGCTAACAATCCCCTCCCTCCCATCCATCAATCCATCCATCCCACCACCACATCACATCACCAAGACCCTGTCCCACCGCCTCAAGTAGACTATCCCCGGTCGGCCGTTGGGTCTTGGACATCCTTTTGTCTGCTCTGCTCTACTCTCTTCTGTTTCGTCTGTTACACACAAACCGGACAAGTGGTTGAAAGAGAGCCTCGTATCATAGCTGTTTGATCTTCCCACCTCGACCCTGATCTTCACTCTACTCCAGACCATCCCTAAGAAAAAAACTTTTGGATGGTGTAATGAATGCGGTAGTCATCTGCAAACAACTCACACATCATACAACGTACGTACATAACAATCTTCAACACCAAGGCGAAGATCAGAAAATCACATCAGCAATCCGGCATTTGCCATCAAGCCGTCTCATCCACTTGAGTCAAATCATCGAGATATCGAACCATTGAGTCATCCCGCAGCCAATTCTCTGGTTCTTAGGCCTTTATATTTGTTCAGAATACGAGGACCCGTCTTGTCTTGATTCCTTTACTGTATTATTTCCTGTTTTCATTACGGTTGGCTTCAATATCAGCATCGCAACATAACAAAAAAAAACAACAACCGTCGATATCAGCCATCTGCAACTTGCTGGTTTTGGGTAAAATCCGCCACCGAGTGCTTATCAACAGAAAGCCTCTTGAACTTTGACTGTAACATTTCGAGTGTTGCAGTTGTATTCAGCGGCAAAAAAAAAAAAAAAAGACACCAAAAGGTGAGTACAACTGAATGAAAATGAAGTAAAAAAACACCTCATCCGTTGTCGGTCTTTATCCATCCATCACAAAGTTATTCCCCTCATCCCCATCATTCATCCCCATCCCGTCTGTCTATCTCCCACAGAGGCCACTCAAACCCCGACATTGACCCAACATAAAACAAACTATTCACAATCCACGCAAGCACGCACACAATTCATCGTCTCTCCCGGCTCTCCACGCATCCATCTCGTAGTTGAGAACAGGATGGTGAGGTGGGAGCAACTGAAAGAGAGAATAAAAAACACCACATCCATCTCATCCCATCCCACCCATAAAAAAAACTCAGATCAAGCTAGTTAGCGTTAGCAAGGCAAAACCCATCATCCACTAGACTGCTCAGGTCAGAAAAAAAAAAGGCACCAAGAAGCGCCTCAAAAGCCCATCATTCTCAACCCCCCCTGCCAAACACAATCCCACCGAACCCACCAAACTCTCTCTCGCTTCCTAGTTCCTTGTCGTTCCCCCCCTTCACATCAATATCCTGGCCTGGTCTCCATTCTTCCTGCTCGCACCCTCTCACCCTTGCTCATCCCACCCATCCCGGACGCCGCCAGACGGCCCATGCCTACGCGGCTCTCAACCTTGTCGTGCTAGCCCATGCCGCTCAGGCCGGCCCCGGCGCCTTTCGCCGTTCAAGTCAAGTTCAAGCCAAAACCTTGGATGTAACCTGGCTTTTTAGTACCATTGCCCATCTCGCCCACCAAGCCAAAGTTGGTGTGGGCGTAAGAGTGAGCGTGAGCGTGGGCGTGGGTGTGGGCATTGGCTTGGGTGTGGCCTGTTGTGCTCTCTTGCTCTAATCCTGATACCTACCTTTTTTATCTGTACTGTCCATCCTAGTACTGTCCTGTCCTGTTCTGTCCTGAGAGCCAGCCCTTCAAAACCATCCAGTCCCCGCTGAACAATCTTCCTGCTGGTTCTCCATCACCTCTCAGCATTTTTGCTGTAGCCACGAGAAACATTGATTGAACGAATTTTCTTTCCCAGCCTGACTGATTTGACGTCCCAGTATCAGCAGCCGGTTGTTTCCTTTTGGATTCAGTTTTTCTTTCTTCTTTTTCCAGTGTTCTGTTCTGTTCGTTGTTGGGGATCGATCTCATCACGTCGTCGACGAAATCCGATTCGAAGCGTCAACCAAGTTCCGGCCTCTTTGTTATATACGCCTCCCCCCTGAACACGACGAATCTTCGGGCAGCTCGAATCACGACGACCAACCTTGGAGAGTGTTTTTGTTTCCCAGAAATAAAAAAAACACCATTGTTCGACGTGTTTCCCCTTTGACAGGTTGTCTCGAGTTGCTCTGTTGCTGGAATATTGCCTGAGCTTCTTCCTGTGCTTCCGACCCCCTGGTCTGTTTCGCATTTGTCTACAAGCACGTCATGTAAGTCATTGAAAAACAGATGCAACCACTTCATAACACAATCACATCCGATCGCAAACGTTCTTTCTTCATACACATACAAACGCCTGATTCGATTTTTTTTGCTCTCGTATCAATTTTTTGCTTGTTGCACTTTTCGCCATGTTTGCACGCTGCCTGACTTTGTCGATTTCATAAACTCTTTGTAAAATTACCATCATCATCACCAATCCCGATTCAATTTGCCTCCCAAAATTAATCACCCATCAATCTTCTTCACGGTTCGCCTCACGACTGTTCCAGCCTTTGTTATTATTCCATCCTTTACCCCGCGGATAAAATTGAAATACTGACTCGTGCTTTCCGTTTGACTAGACTCAAGTTTGACGCCTTCCTTCCTCCACCATACGCCAGTCCTTCACCCTGACCCAAAAGACATCACCAGGACCTCCAGGGAGTTGGAATCTACACCTCCACGTGTGAAGCTTTAGGCAGGCCTCCACGGACATCATCAACCTCTTTTCTCCTAACCTCCTCCCCCTAATCCCACACCAATTCGATATTGGGATGCCTTACACTCCGCCCTCAAACCGATCACCGGCGTCGTCAGCTTCTGCTTCGCCCAACGCGAGCCGTCGCTCGTCACTACAGTCTTCAACCCGCCCAAACCTCCCTCGATCATCATCATATCTCCACAAGCACCGACGTACACCTTCAGCCTCCGCTTCCAGCGATGTATCCACAGGCACCTTAACACCTCAGGGTACATCAGAAGACCTCAAGGCCATGGTCAGCACAGTGCCTTTGAACGTCCGTCAGTCGCCGCCTCCATTGACGGATGATCGAGCCATGCCCATGGGTGCTATCATCTCCCCTCCTGATTCCGCCTCTTCCGGTAGTGACGACGAGCAAGGTCCCGAGATTCGGGGGCGAAAGCACGACAAGGTGGACAGACTAAAAGACCTACGCGAAGCCGTTAGCCACATCTCCCAACAGCGAGCCCCTTCACCACAGCGATTACCACAGGAACTACAGAAGGAGCTACAACAGGAGAATGGCGAGAATGAGCGCTCTGGTCCCGTACACATCAGCTTCAGCATGGGCGATCTCGCCAGGGTCGGCCGTAAGATGGGACACGTTCGCTCTGCTACCGAACCTCATCCTGCCTTGAGGAAGTCGGCCGACAACTCCGCTAGTGTGTCGGAGGAGGAGACAGATGAGGATCTGCTCAAGAAGCCTCAGATGGTGCGAAAGAAGTCTGGTGAACTGGTTCGACCTGCTCTTCGACCTCCCTCGCGACGACGCCCCTCCAGTATGCCCGGTACCCCCGTCTTCTCCAAGGCTGTTCACTTTGACTCCCATCTTGAGCACGTCCGACACTTTCTACAGGTCGATCGTCCTCTTGCTGTCAGCGCTGGCTCGTCCCCCATTGACAACTATGAGAGCGACACTGAGTACCCCTTCCCCGGCAACGGCCGCCCCGCTGTCCGAACACCTCCATTCGAGTGGGAGATTGTCACAAGCAACTTCCCTCACAATGCTTCAACTGACAAGGCAGCACCTGTGCGTCTCGAAAAGGTTTGGTTGTCCAACGACCAGAAGTCCCTCCTTGGATCAGTAGCCGTTGCCAACATCGCTTTCCACAAGTCGGTCGTCTGCCGATTCACGTTGGACTACTGGAAGACTACCTCGGAGGTAGCTGCCGATTACAGCCATGAGATTCGCCCCAAGGAGACACCTCTCGGCCAGGATCGATTCACCTTTTCCATCAAGCTCGCCGACACGGCCCATCTCGAGTCCAAGACTCTGTTCTTCTGCATTCGCTACAGTGTCAATGGACAAGATTACTGGGACAACAATGGTGGCAGCAACTTCCAGGTCGACTTCCGTAAGAAGCATCTTCCTCAGAATGGGAAGAACGGGTTCCAGGGCGCTGCCGGGCGCTCTGCCAACGGTCTGCCCCGAAGCAACCGAAGAAGCACAAGCTCTGGTAATGTGCCCCGACCCAAGTCGATGCCATTGAGCTTCGACGAGTTTGGTGGTGAGGATGCAAAGTTCATCGAGGACCAGCCCATCCATGAGTACCTCGGCGAGTCTGACAACAGATCGTCGGGTCTCCGCTTCAAGTCCAAGTCTGCTGGTAACCTCACCAGCGACAACCTGACCAACGGCTTTGGCTCGCCCAGCGGTGTTGCCTTCTCCAACCGATACGACTTTGGAGCCTCTCTCAACGCTGCTGTCCAGGCGGCCAAGGAGAAGGAGATGAAGGACGGCCTCTTTATGAAGCCCAACGTCCGCAGCCCCAAGCCTACGCTCTCGGTGTCGCCCATGCCTCCCATGCCTGCTGTCTCGCCTGCCGTCCTGCAGGCAGCTGCTCCGGGAACCAGCTCGCCCAACTCTACCTTGTCTTCCTCTTCTTACGAAGAGCTCGTCAGCAAGTACTGCTTTGTAGGTTCCCCTGACACCCGTCAAGTCAACCCCGTCATCGCTCTTCGTCCTACCGTCGGCCGATAGGATGCTCCATTTTGTAGGCCGATGGGATGGTACGACAGGCCGGCACGTCTCTCTAGTAAATGATTGTTGCTGACATTCATCCACAGTTCGGTTCAAAGCAGTCCAGCCCCACGCTGAAGGATGGAACGCTAGGAGGGCGGTTCGATGGTGCCCAACAGACCAACACCACCTCTCTGGGAAGCCCCCTGGGCCGAAGCTATCACGCTGGCCCTGCGGCACACCACACGCTCCACCTGAACGGTGATCGATCCAACACGCAAAGTCCTTCCTCGGTTGCCTCGGCTCCCATGGATTCTTTCCGTGCGAGCAGCACGTCGCCCACACCAAGGCCATCCGCCACAGCAAGGTCCGCCTCTCCCGCCTTTATGACTTTTGATGGGACTCCTTCCAACGATGTTTCGTACCACGTACAGCAGCAGATGATGGCGAACCGATTCCCATGGTCGACAGACGGGCATGCTGCGACGGCGATCCTTGGATAGGATGGGATCGACGGCGGCGACTCGCGATGCAGATTCTGAACGATGACGGCGATGAATTTTCCTTTGACCAACATGTTATCAAGCATCACCTAGCTTGGTATGATATGACGTTACGGCTTCCTTTGCTATATGGTTGCCTCAGTTTGCTTGACTCACTTACACGAGACTTGCGATATTATTCAACACCCCGGCACCTTGCCTTGTCTGTCTTCTCTTTATGAACAGAACTCACCACTCCGGTAACGACCTCGTGGTAGCGAGGTCAGAATATGTTTTTATTGGGCCATGGCCCAACCCCAGTTTGGCGTTGAAAGGATTTGAAATTGCACCTTGGCGTGGCACGCCAGATATTGCATTTGGAGTTTTTAGGGAGCCTTTTTGTTTTATTGCTTCTGTCTCGTCCGTTTCATTGTTTTTTTGATGACTTTAATCAACCCTCGACTGTTATCATTTGGCGACTCCTTTCATATTTGGCTGGTCAACTGTTGAACGGCCAGAGAGGAGGAAAAGACGGTTTTAATTGCTACTTGTTTTTTTGTACGGGCGAGAGGGAAAAGGAGAAAGGAAAGGGATGCTTTCAATAGGTGTAGGACGATATCAAGGAGGGAAATACAATGCAGGGAGTCGAATCGAACACGGTTTGCCCCGCGTCACAAAGTCACTGCGATCCTGCGCCGATGATTGATGCTTGTCTTGCGAAATTGTACCTGTTCTACTTCTACTCTACAAAGGCGCCGCGGAGATTTTTGGGATGGGTTTCTACAAAAAGTTGGGTGACCCTGGAGAACACGAAGGGTTGGGTCTATTGTTTTGTGTGTTGGTATTGTATTGTATTGTTATGGAATGGGTACGGATATAACTCATACAATGGATTGTCAGAATGCGATTAAAGATGCATAGCTGAAGATACCTCAATACACCTGAATTGATTATTAGTTGATTAATAACTTATAACTATGCTTGCAAATATGTGCTTGTTCAATGTGATGTCTTTGAAGTTTTGCTACTTTACTGTGTTGCTATGTTTAAGGGTGTGGTCTTAATGTTATCTCAAGTCCCGAGGGAAAAGCCCCTCATTATTTAGGACCGGCCTCTCCGGACGTTGAAACGGCATCTTCCTTGGGCATGACTAAGACATCGGAAAGACGTTTTGGAACGGAAGAGAAGGGAAGAGAGAAGAGGGGACGATGGATACTGTAGGATAGGTACCGGTAGATAGGTAGTAGATAACAAGTGGCTTGGCGGGTGCTGTCACTATGATTGTGTATGGCGTGTCTGTGTGTGGGGGGATGAAAGGAAAGACTAAAACAGCTCAGATCATGATAAATCATACCAGGGGGTTGTTTTAATATAGGCGAGGATTTCATGGTGTTTCTTGATAAAGGTCCGCTTACTGTGCTGAGGGGGCATCTTGTGACGAGGACGAGGGGAAGGTGAATGATGTCAAGTTAGATGTTCATGTCCTCATTTTCTTCTTAGCGGATGTTGGCATTGGAACATGGACCATGCTTTATGTATGTACACACGCCAAGGAGATTGGACATTGGATGCTGAATATGTTATGATAAGATACTTATAAACTCGCTGGACTAGATAGATAGATAGATAGATAGATATACAGGTTATTTTACAATCTGCTCTCCTTGTGGACAAGCTGGGCGAAACCATTCGACAGAGCCACTCTCCCATCACCCTTGACAATCGTCTCAAACAAGACATCGTCAACGCCACCCTCTGACTTGACAACCCACATTCTCGTCTCCAGCTCCTCGCCGGGGTAGACCACGCTCTTGAACCTGGCCCCAAACTTCTTGAACCTGGCTGGATCCGAGCCTCCCAGCTCCTTGAGCAATCCATGCGCCGCAATGTTCCACGTGCCCAGACCGTGCAGGATGGAGCCCTTGAAGCCCGCACGCTTGCCGAATTCCTCGTCGGCGTGCATGGGGTTGTAGTCTCCGCAGAGGCGGTAGAGGAGCGCCGTCTCGGGGGTGGTCTGGTAGACGTGCACGGCGTCGGGGGAGCGGTTGGGGATCTTGGGGGAGGGTTTGGTTGTTCCCCTGGGGCCACCGTAGCCGCCTTGACCGATACCGAAGGCGGTGGAACTCATTTTGACGTAGACTGTTCCGGATTTCTTATCGACGAGTTGTTGCTCTGCTTCGAGAATCATGGCGCCGCCTTTATTTCTGTTAGCTTATACGCGGGGGTCATGTGCTGCACCTGCACGTCACAAGGGGGAGGAACTGACCTTTATCGTAGACGCCAATGACTTTATTGTGAATCTCCAGATCAAGACCATCAGAACTTGTAGGTAGCGGTCTCAAGACCTCAATGCTTCGTTCACCGTCTACTGATCTCTGGGCGTCGAATGGTGGTGTACCAGGAACATCTGCTGAAGTGTTTCTGGCGATGAAGTCGATGACATCCTGGTCTGTCTGCTTGAACGCGAGATTGATGGGGAAGGTTGGGAAAGCGGCGAATTTGGGATGAAGTTCGAAGAGGAAGTGTCGTTCATCTTGTTTTGCGCCAATGGCATTTGCCTAGATTTTCATTATTATTATTAGATGTGATGAGTCCAGTGAGTGAAGGGTTTCACGTACGAAGAGCAGGACATCGCGACGGTTGTAGCTACACTTGACAGGGGGGTATTGGTACCCAGCTGCTTTGGAGAAATCGACATTGTCGTAGCGACCGTCGGCCCTCTTGATGGGTTTATCAGACATGATTAGAAGATGATTAATGAGAACGAGAATGAGATGATGGTTTACTGATTGATGAGTCCTTGAATCCAGCGTCTTCAAGTCGCTATAAATGGTTGTTTTACCCCTCCATCGTCAATGGTGTTGCCGAGGCCCCTTGCCGAGGTACGGATATGGTGTCGGGAGGTTATAGTGACGATCAAAATGGTGTTTTCAACGACTCATCTTGACAATTGAGAAAGCCAACGGATGGTCTTTAATATGGTGTTAAAATGAGTTTCTGATTAGCGTGTTGGAATATGCAGTCAGTGAAAAGTCTGGCGTGCACAACAAGTGAAGAGTGTACACGCGCAAAGTGATCCATGAGTGCCATTACCATATTCATCAAGTAGACAAAATACATCAACAATTGGTGTGATGTTGGAAGAATGGATATACGACTAATCTGTAATAATACAAAATAAATGTGATATATACGCAGTGGAGGATGCAGGCGTAAACTTGCCTGTGAGTGCCATTGTCATGTCAGCTCAATGAGCATTGACCGTGGATAGTAGTTTGTTTGGTGTTGAGATGAATATATTTAGTCTTCAAAGACATACAACCAACGCAGAGCTTCGCATGTATAGTAGAAGCAAGGAGCGTGAAAATGTCAAATTGTCGTCGAGTCATTGTTACCTTCATTACAATGGTACTCCATCCTGGTATTTTGTTTGCTGTTTAGATGTCTATGCTGAAAAGACAATTGACCGAGATTTGATCAAGAGGTTGTGAATACGCAGTGGAAGTAAAGAGAAACAGCAAACAGATGAAATGAACAATAAGAAGAATTATTCTCAACAGACTACGAATACGTTACCAAGGTCGAATGTATAAGCATATAGCACATCACCACCTCGTCGACGTTTGTTGTTATAAGGATACCACTTCTAGAGTATAGCTTACCGTCAATACGTCAACAAACTCATCCATTAGAACAATACCTGATCATGACCAAGGGGTTTCAACACAGTGACTTGGTCCAAAACCTCAAACGATTCGACCCAGCCATGGAACGAAACCATCACAACATCCAATCTGTGAATAACCCCGGAGCAAAGTCACCAACAGAAAAAAGAAACATTCACAGCATCAAGTTCCAACACTTTTCATCTAGTCACCTCATCAACAATCATCACGGACTTATTCATCATTCATGTCTGAAAAACCGCTTGTTCTGGTGCGGTATGGAACTATTGCCAACGGTGTCAGAAGAGAGGTCAGTCACTTCTTCTCAACTTTGCACACGCTTGTTTAACTGAACTCGTCTAGTTCCTCCGTCGGTATCAGGACATTGCAGATGATTGCTTCTTTCATGAACCGGATACTCTCAAGTGTGCTACTTTCATTCCCCAGACTGACGATGGGAAAACCCTGTTCGGTATCTTCCAGTTGAGTCCCTCCTCTCCCCATCACAAGCACTCTGACGAAGTGAAGCTAAGAGGAACTGTAGATTCGAAAGCAGAGAGGCTATGAGAATCCACCTCATTAGCAACGGCATGGACTCTTCCCATAAATGGATCCTCCACGACCCCATCCTCGACCGTAAAACATCCTTTCCACAACAGATCACCACCCTCGAGTACCTCCCCGGATGCCACTTCACCAAACCCGAGATCGTGCGTCACAAGAACCTCTGGGTCGTGTACACCCGCATGAACCACCACCCGTGCAATGCCGAGGCGTGGGAGGAGGTGCTCGAGAGGTACAGGGTTGAGACGAAAACGCTGAGCTACTCTGTGCTCAAGGATGGCAAGACCATGTGCATGATCGGGATGTACGCCAGGTTGGAGGATGAGTTGATGTGCCCGGAGGGTGTTGTCAGTCGTCTTGTTTTTCAGATGAAGGGTGGGTATCTCTATCGACCTGAGATGTCGATTGCGAATTAGTCAGTGCTGTCACAGGATGAAGTTGCCCTTTCTCGAGGACAGATAGGTGCAAGGGATCAAGATATCCCATTTTGAGAATCAGCACAGAGGATGCAGCGGATTCACTTCAAAGACATGCACAGCAGGCTGTAGTCAGCTTCGAGGCAGCATTGGGACAAAGGATGTAGTCATTCTTCTTTTTGTACAGGCACAACAGGATGTAGTCATCCTGCTTCTCAGCCATCAGCATGGCACAAGCGTAAATCATGCTATTCCAACTTCAAATTCACCGCCTTATCCACAACCCTCCGTTCCCATAAACATGGTCCCTCATCGTCCCCGCCTCAGACCTCATCCCGACCCAGTGCGCGGGTATCTTGTCAACCTGATTCTGCACAATACTCGTCGCCTCGTTCAACCTCTCGCCGAAGCTCCTCTCGCTTCTCAGATTCCTTATCCGCGATGCTGTCTCCACGGGCTCCCAGTTCTCGCGACCGAGACTGGCCACTGTGGTCATGACATCTTGGCTATGCTCTGCTACGATATTCTGGTCTGTCAAGTTTGGCATCCAGGGGTGCAAGTACCCCATCAGCATGACCTTGACTCTCGACTCGTAAAACACAGCGTTGTCAAAGTCGTAGATAAAGTGCACGGCGACTTTGTTCCGCTGGACAACACCAGGAGGGGCGTTTCGAAGAGGCGCTATCGTAACGACGGCTTCGTGCCAGTCATCATCGATATCTTCTGTTTTCTTATCCGTGACCACACGCGCCCACGCTGCAAACACGCCGCCCATGCGCATCTTGACCTCATCCGATACCTCGCTCAGATTCGCCGTTGGTATTCCAAGCTCCCTCGTCGACAACCCCGTACCACGAGCGACCTTGCCAGAAAATTTGAAAGGAAAGGGCGCCTCAGGACCAGCGTCAGAACCCACCACGCAGAGAGCCCCGTCGAGTGCAGGTCCTCCAGTCAAGGGATCGTATCGTCCAGCTCTTCCATTCCTCCAACTCTCGTTGACTGCTTCCCCTAGACCCGAAGAATGATATGCCGCATGGGCGACCTTTTTGACCGCCGCGTTGGGCACGAACTTTGCTGCACGGCTATGAACCACCGCCCCTGCAATACCCGTGTACTTTTTTGCAACCGTCTGCGCGATGGTCGTGCCGACCTTGACACCCATCTCGATAGGCATCGTACTCAAACTTGCACCTCGCACGGAACTCACTTCTGTAGTCGTACTGGCGATTCTGAATACGGGGCTACCGCAGAGGACTTTCTTCCCTTCGTCGCCAGTGCTAAGAACAAGTCGAAAGTATCCATCCTGGGCCAATGCTGGAATACGCACAACGTGGGTTTCTCTCGGCACGTGGGTCTTGAGCCTTCCGGATGCCTTTTTGAAGAACCGCTTCAGATCTCGCTGAATGCCCCTCTCTTCTGGCTCATCCAAATGCTCGGGTCTCGCCTCCATAGCAGGCGTGACATTGATCCAACTACTCGTCGTGCCGACAAGAGCCTTGAGCGTCATACCCACGTTTCCAGAGTAGCCTTTCTGCTGCAACCACACAGACCTATCTGGCGGTAAAGGTGCATCGGAAAGGATAGTAATAGGGATAGAGGTAGCAGGTCCGCGATACCAGACCAAAGCGTTAGAATGCCGAATAATAGTAAAATGCTTCGTCGACTCAGCGGGATGACTGATAAGACCACCGGCAAAATACTGTGCCTCCCCCAACGCAGCCTTCCATTTCGACTGGTCCTTCGGTTTAGACTCCTGCGTAGACGTAGCAATAGACAGAGCAGAGGAGCTCTTGACACGCCTTATCTCATGCGACGGACGAGGACTGCTGGACACCGGACTGGGCAGGTCATCAACGACAAAGTCAACGGGCAGGTTACCCCGCGTGTCCACCAGACCAGCCTGTCGCGGGGTATGGGCGCCCGTGAGGTTGGTAGCTGAGCGGACGGGCCGGAGAGGCCGACGGGAAGGTGGAGGAGCTAGAAAGGCATAAGGCGGAGGAGATTCGGTAGGAGTTGGTGGTGATGGGGCCAGATTCGGCATTGTAGGCTGCCGCCGGAGTTTTGGATCCATAGTGTAATAGTATTAAAAAAGAGATTAAGGGAGATGAAGGGGAAATGTTAGAAATATATTATCATTGTAGACTATATCACAAAAAGATGAGAACTGATGGGGCTTGAAAGTCTAACAACAATAACGTGTGTCGATGCCCTGTCCAAGACCAAGAGATTTGTACTGTATGCGATACAGTGTATATTCAGGGGCTGATACGTAAACACAGTGCAAGACCAGGGATGCCAAAAACAGTCGCGACAATTGCTGTCTTCCATGTCAAATTCCTGTCACAGATTCTTCATCAAAAGCTCATCAACATGCAAGTGTAGACACAGTAAATGGCAGTATTGACATTCAATAATGTCTCAATTGTAAATTTATTATTCTTGGTAACGTCGAGAGGAATGCCGCATCTAACTCGATGAGATGAGTGACTCGAGCTCATCCACCTCCTTGATTGTAATGGTCAGGTTCTCATAACCATCCTTGGTAACAAGCACATTGTCCTCGATACTGCAAAAATTAGCCATCATTCATTCATTCATTAATTCTCAGACACTGCCCAACTTACCGAACTCCACCAACATCCCAGTACTTTTCTAGCACATCCTTGTCAATGAACTTGCTGTGCTCGGGGTCTTCCAGGTAGGGAGCAATGATAAAGTTGCAGAAGTAGACCTGTTTTCATTAGCCGACATCACCACCAGACAAGCAAAGAACACTTACTCCTGGCTCGACAGTAATCACACTGCCGCTGGGGAGAGTACCTCGGACACGGAGATATCGAAACAGCTTATCCTCATCATCGTACTTGGGGTTACCACCAGTATCGTGGGTGTCCATGCCCAGGTAGTGGCCCAGCCCGTGAGGGAAGAATGCCACGCTGGTACGGGCCTTGAGGATCTCTTCCTTGTCGCCCTTGAGGATGCCCACGGAGAGCAGACCATCAATGGCAACCTTGTGCGCGTGGAGATGGACATCATCCCACAAGACACCCTCCTTGAGCATCTCGATAGTCTCCTTTTGCATCCTCAGGACAATGTCGTAGATCTCACGAGACTCTTTGGTGAACTTTCCAGTAAGAGGGAATGTTCGAGTCTATCTTGGTCAGTTACAGATTCTACGCATCGGCACTTCAACTTACAATATCAGACGCATAGTTGTTGTACTCGGCACCAGCATCCATCAGAAGGTTAAACTTGCCCTCCAGTGGTGAGTCGTTGGTGACATAGTGTAGCGTAGCGGCAGCACGTCCACTGGCAGCTATGGGATGGTAGGCCATCTGCTTGGCACCGTTGGCGATACACCTCTCCAAGAACGCAGCCTCAAACTCTCGCTCATTGGTGGCCTTGGAAGCCTTCTGGAAGACTGCTCGGTGGGCAATGTCGGAGATGTAGTTGGCCTTGCGAATCATGGCCACCTCGTATTCGTCCTTGACCACGCGGGCCACCTCGATAGCTCCCTTGAGAACATCAAAGTTCTTGTTCTCAAAGCCGAGGAATGTGACATGGTCGGAAACTTGGTCTGGGATGGCAAAGGCGGTCGACTTGGGGTTGGTTGATCCAAGGTGAGCCAGCGTAGAGTTGAGTTCGGTGGTGAGCTTGACCTCGTCCACGTCGTACTGCGCGAGAGCCTCGTCGATGCTCACGGGAAGACCGGACCAGATAACGCTCTCGGGGTCGATGGGGGGGATAAAGAGGATGGATTTGGAAGCTTCGATGTCGTAGATGTAATAGCAATCGGCGAGGTTGCAGCCAGTAAGGTAGTAAAAGTAACGGCGTTGTCTGAGGGATTGGGTCAGAAAGTTTTCAGCGGACATCATGAAGGTAAACGCACCGGAAAGGCTCTGGCTCGTCGTTATCTTCGAGGAGCTTGGTCATACGACCCTCAAGGTAGAGAATGCCATTGGCGTCGGGCACCTTCTCGCGGATCAGTTCGACAACGCGTTTGGCATGGGCCTTTGCCGAGTATTTGCCCTTGAGGACGGTCTCGAAATCTTCGGCGACCATGTTGGAGGAGTGGGATTTATTGAATCGAGGATATGTCGACAAAGCTCTTGTCTGGCAAAATGATCGTAGCAAAGGTCTCGCTGATGAGGTTGAAACAGATCTCCACGTCGAATATGGAGTTGGCCTAGGGAAAATGGATCCTGTCACGAAAGAAAAAAGAAGAGAATTCTCTAGATAACGGGAACAGGGTGCCGAAAGACGATATGATGCGGAGCGTAACCCCGCCATGGACTGGACTTTGTCTTTCTGCAGATAAATCTGGCCGATGAGGGGGAGCAACGAACAAAAGAGGAAGCTCCCTGCCGAAACCAAGCGCTGACAACTTGTTTAGTGGGATGAGTTGAGTGAGTGGTTGCAGCTTAAGGGCCCCCTCAGTTACCTGTTACAGGTAGTTTCCAGGGTTCTTTTGGCTTGGAGCTGGGTGGTCCCACAGCGCTTGCCAACGGCTTTTCTAGGCTCTTGGAGGGGTCGGTTTTTTTGCGGGTGTCGAGTTGGCCTATCAGCTTGACGTTGGCCGATCAGTTACGTCATTTGCCATATCATGAGTGGACCACATGAATACTCTTCACTCTGGGCTCTTCACAATGAATTTCTACACTGCAAATTATCACGAATGTCAATATCTAGACCAGATTAATTGGCAAAAATATTATTGTTCTTCAACTATATACATGGTGTCTCCTCACACATCGTGTCTCATGAGGACAAAAACTCAAACATGGCATCATATGTCAGCTGCGCTGTGTACTCCAGGTTCAGTCCATGTCCAGCTCTAGGGATCACTGTCGTGTTGAACTGAGCAGCATTGGGGAAATACTCCTCCGAGATGTCGAGAAGCGTGGGAACAGTTCCGTTCACACTCGAAGTAGCTGTGCAATTTCCACCGCAGAAGGGGACATCACGGTCTAGACACGTTCACTCATTAGTCGCTTCTTCGCCCACGATATTGGGGATTGACTCACCACCAGTGACAACAAGGACAGGTCCAGTGAAGTTGTTAACCTCCAATCCAGGAGCAGCCAAGGTGAGCAGCTCTCCGGGCGTCGTAGGTTGGCCGTTCGCATATGCAGTGTTCAACACGATTGGGTCGAATTCACCCGGAGAGAAGAAATTGATGTGCACGCTCACCGCCGACGACACAGCGACATATCCCTCGGGGTACTTATCGGCCAACGGTGACTCCTTGACGGGAATGAAGTTGGACCCCAGGACAAAGTGGTTCAAGTAGTCTGTCGACTGGGTGTAGCCCTGTAGGATGATGGCGTCGGTGATGTTGGGGTGTTGGTTGGCGAGGCCGTATGTCATGGCAGCTCCGAAGGAGTGGCCGGCGTGAATGACTCTTGTAAAGTTGGCGCTCACGCCTTGGATGCGTTGCGTTCTTGCTAGAGTGGTCAACTCGGCGAGGGCGGCAATCTCGAGAAAGATTTGAATCTCTTGAACTGGGTCACCCTTGGATGAAGCACCAATACCGAGACGGTCCCATGTGAGGGTAGAGTAGCCATGTTCCTCCACAGCTCGCTCAACATAGCTGTAGTTGAAGTCGTTGAAGGGAAAGTCCCAGTACGACCGATCGAAACCGATACCGTGGGTCAAGATCTGGAGTTGACTACCCGGTCCAGCGTCAGGCTCGCAGTATGTGACACCAAGTTCATAATCACCAGATACCTCGGTCATCTAAGCATCCACAAATTAGCGCAAAACAAAGTAACGGGCTTCAAAACAACATACGCCATCCATGATCGCAGAGGGATAGTTCCCGGGCTGGCGAGCGAGGTTCAATGCTAGATTCGTAACATCAATCTTACTCGTCGGTGTCTCCAGGTCGAAAACAGCATTCTGAGCCGTCAGCGATACCGGAACGATGAGCTCCTGGCATTTACGCGCCGAAGCAGCAGCAATCAAGGCTGACAAAGTAAAAGACTTGAACATTTCGAGAGAAGTATATGTCATGGAGCTTGAGAGAGAAGGGATTGGCGAGTACAACACCCATCAAGAGATGCAGCGTCCCCTTCTTTTTGTACTCCCAAAGCACAACGCCTTTTTTTCCCTCCTCCTACCTCACATGAAATACAGCATCATCATAAACCTTCCCCTCCTCTTCTCCGATATCCCCATCACCGCTTGGCATTCCCCGTGGAGCTACAGAGACATTAACTAACCGCCAGTGTATGCAAAAGTCTCGCCCTTGCCCCCACGACTCCATGACGTGAGGTGAAAGTCTCGTCACAAAAACCAAATCGGGATGAGAAATCAACTTGTTTCCAACAAAAAGGAACCCAAGACCTGGCTAGTCTCGTCCGATGGTTTACGGCCCCCTCCACCCTCTTCTGTCGCTGAAAGAGAAATGGGTGTTGATACGTTGTACTGGGGAAAAGGAAGCCAAGAGATTGGACCAACCGGAGAATAGAAGCTAGGGTAGCGGTAGATGTAACCCCAAGATCTACATCTTGCATCTCGGTAGAGACTATCCCGTTGCACTAGCCTGATAACCCGATCTCATCTTTGTCTCCTTACATCCCCACCATTTATTTTTGGTTTGCACAATAATGCTATACTTCGCCTCTTATTACTTGGCAGTCCTTTTTTTATTCCATCCTATGACTTATATCTCTGGTCTTGTTTGCTATGATGGAGTGGATCAAGATGAGACAGTTGTGCGTCGCCCGTTGCATGTGCATCTTAGACATGGCTAGTAGACTATTGATACCGTGCAGGAATTTGAGCGTTTTGTCGGTGTTTTGGGGACAAGATGTGCTCAGTCTGGACCTCATGATGTGGCTTTTCGGTCATGGCAGTTATTATTTCAGGCATGACGATTAAGACATATCCTACAAAAGCAGCAGGTAAGTCCCATTGGAGTTTCGTCTATGCCAGGGTCTTTAAGACATGTCACATTAATCACACAGATTGTATGGGTCAGGATGACACTAGTTGACCGTTTTCTATTTCATCATGTTCTTTGGGTACTGCCGAGGATATACCAACCTCTGATATATCCTCCCTTACATGACAACTATGCACCTCCAAGTCGGAACATCACGATAACCCGGATATCGCACATTATGCACAGTCAATCATGCAAATATCTTCCAATCAAAAATCCTTCATACCATCCTTACATTTAGACCCTCACTCGTATTCTGCAAGCCCCTCCCAATTCACCTTCGCAATCACATTTCACCTCTCTGCAGCGCCGCCACCATCCCAACCCCCGCGAACCCTCCCATCTGCATCGCCTGCACCACGCTCCTAAATCCCGTTGCAGCATCCCCCGCCGCGTAACACCCCTTGACGCTTGTCTCGTAAAACGGCTGCTCGACTTTGATGTCCCCCGACGGAAGCACCTCCAGCCCAAGCTGTTCCGCGAATGGCGCCGACTGCTCCACGTTGGGGTGGTTGGCTATAAACCCTTCTGTCTTGGTCGTTCCGTCTGAGAATGTGATTTGGACGGATGGGCCGCCGTCGATGAGGCGGAGGCTGGTGATGGGCCGGGTGTCGTAGTGGACGTTGCTGCTGTGGATTACTGCCTTGACCTCTGTGACTAGGGATTCATTCCCGTTGGTGTATATCGTGACAGAATCTGCGAGGCGTCTTGTCATAGGTGTGACATGACCGATCATCTGTGCCGATGTGATAATTCCCGTAGCCAAAAGTCCCACAGACTTGGCGCCTCGCTCCTCGAATCCGTGACAGAACAAGCAGTGAAAAACACCTTTACCCCAACACTCTGCATAACCCTCCGGTTGATCACTCATGATATCCCTAACACCTGTTCCCAAGCCCAACTTCTTCCCCTTGAACACCGTCCCATCATCTGCAACTGCCTCGAAGCCATCATCAAGCTTCTTTACGTTGTTGATGGTTGCCGACACGAATTCAATGGTGTTGTATCGCTTCTGGAGATCCGCCCTGGCCTTTGCACGAAAATCAGCTGGGTCGACATGATCAAAACCCAGTACATTGTGCATGTGCTTGGTAGGAGCGTTGCGGTATTGCTGAGAGTCAATGACGAGAGCCGTGTAGAGTTGACGGGCGAGAGCTGTAGCCATGGAAAGCCCAGCAGGGCCACCTCCGATTATTAGGACGTCATATAGCTGATTTGACATGGTGACTGTAAAGTATTGCTGATTTGGATTTTTTAAACTGATAGGGCTGAATTGATTTGCTTCCATAGCCAAGAGTTCATCCTGTCCCAGGACCTTATACGTCTTCCGGAGGGTTTCGCAAGTCCCCGGCCGGAGACTTTCAACGGGCCCGGAGCCCCACCCGGACACTTTTCCGGGTCTGGTCCCAGATACTGGAATGACAGATACCTGTAAGCTGACATTCTAGAATCAGAATGAGTCATATTAGGGACATCAAGGTAATTGGAATCAGATATCATCGAGATGCTCCATCGATCAATTTGTCAACCATATGTCACTTGTCTACACGGACACCATGAAGGTCAAGAAATTAAAGTGCAAATACAATATATTGGTAAAGGTATATTTAGTAGATTGGTAGGCCAATGGTACACTCATAATACAAAATACAAATGACAACGCTCCAAGACTATGCACGCAGGCTGATGATCAGACACTACTCTCAAAAAAGCAGTCAATAACCCGCCCCGCGATGCTCAAGCAGCCTTTGCCGCGAGCACCAGCAGAGGCCTACCCTTTCAACCCCATCCATCGTAACCCGAGAAGTACTAGGTTTGTGAGGACCAGTCCGCGGCGGGGCTCTCCCGCCGTTACCACTGCTCAGAATCCCGGCGGAACACGGGGGGTAAAATTCTGAGGCGGACCTGCTACGAGTCGTCACCTAGCACTACCCAGGCGTCGGACGCGGGGTTGGCTGCACCGTCTTGGACCTGGACCTCGCGCTGGGAATGCATGTCCAGGTCATCGAGGTCGCTGTCGGAAAAACAATCATAATCAGAGAGAATATCGGAAATTAGGTCGGGAGGCTGCGAGGTGTCAACATCAAATGATGGATGTGAACCGTCGAGCTCGTAAATGACCCGTAATGGAGCAAAGGCGCGCGCAGAGGGGCCGCGGGTCTCGGGAAGAGATCCGTCGTCTGCAGGCGAAGATGTGGGTGATGATGGTGAAGAAGGAGATGAAGACAGGAACTGAGCGATATGATGGTCACCACCCAGGTCGGTAAATGACAGATTCAGATGCAGAGGCTTGTCGGTGCTAAAGCTGTGTGACTTCTTTGAGAAGCGTGAGCGCTTTGCAGGACGGACGGTATAAATTGGCTCGCTGTGATCGATGCTATCAAGGTTGAAGCTCTCACCGCGGTCCTGCTCATCGTCATAGAGCAGTCCCATGCGGTACAGCTCCGCCACCTCAGCATCGTCGCTCAATGTCTGCTTCCGTCCCTGTTTCCCATTTCTCTTTGCAGTAGAAGCATCGCGAAAAGCGTCCTCTCGCTCGAGGGAGGGCGTTCTCGCGAGGCGAAAGCGGTCGCTGGGGAGCGAGATGGAGCTGTGGGCTAGATCTCGTCCCTCGTCCTCATCGGAACACCATCTGCCGTAATGGTTTCTGTTCCGGGCAATGCGGTCTCGACGGCTGTACACTATAGGCCTTAGAAGTTCATGGCAAATTGTCGCTTCCAACTCAGGGCGTCGCGCGCTGGGATGGAGGTTGCGCTTATCCTCGCCGCAGCGATAACAGGTGGGAGTTCCGTTGGAGAGAGTAGTGCAGGTAAGACCGAGGTCACGACAGATCCTTGAGCCCTTTTTCTGAGCGTATCGCTTGGCTGTAGCTCGAACAAAGTGACCGGGAGAAGAGTAGCCGTTGTTGGCCTTGCTGTATTTGAAGGGGTGCCGAATTGGCAGATGCTTCTTTTCGAGAGCAGCGATGGGAATGCTGCCGCTGTTGTTGGGAAGTAAGTCCATGGTTGCGAAGGATGAGATTATTATAGATATAGATATGAAATTCGAGTGGAAGAAGAAAAGGACAAATGTGTATAGAGAGAGGCTCTCTCTAGTATGGTGTGTCCTCTTTGCGAAAGAGCGTCAACGATGGCGCAAGCAGGGGTCAGAGGACTGAGGGTGTTAGTAGTTGTGTAAGTGAAAAGGCGTGCTCAGCACGAAAGGGCGCACGTCAAAAAGTTGACAGATGAGTCTAGTTGAGGAGAGTAGAAGTTCAGAGAGGGATCTGGAACAAATGCGAAGGATGTTGACTTTGTTATATCATCCGGGGGGGGCGTGGTGATGCGAGACCATGGGTGATTGGGTGTTGGGGGGAGTCATCTGGACATGAAATGATGCATTTTGAATGACACGAAAGGGCTGCGCACTGTCCGGGCAAGTAATTGGTAAGGGAACCACTAAGGGTTGAATAGGCAGAGCAGGCAAGTCTAGGCAGTGGCAGTAGGCTGCCTACAGTGCCTAGACTGTTTTGGTATACCTACCGGTTCCTTGTGTCATACAAAGGACTCGGTTGTTTGGTCAAGATGTGAGTCACGGACCTTCAGGGTCATCATGATGGCCTTGAAGGGGGAGGGGGCGTTCCAGCTAGCCTTGGTCCGGGTTTTTTTTTCTTTTGATAAACCCATGTCAAGGACTCTTTCTCACAGTAACTTACAAGGTAGAAAAGCTGGGGGACGAACATGAAGGCAGCTGGGGTGGCGTAGCCCGAGTGTCTCCGAATCTCACTTTACCTTGATTTGACTAAGGTAATTCGCAACTTGTCTCGTCTCGTCTCGTATGGCATCACGGGGCCAGGTCTCTTGTTCTTGATAGGTGACAACCCCAGAGCAGATCATGATGAGGTACATTAACAATTGTTGACCAGCAAGCATTTCGGACGTAATGAGAGACGCGAGCAGGGAAACAAGGCGCATGATAGAGAATTAAACGTTGCGGAAAACCTGCAAGGTTGAAACGATGCCCATGTTCTTCGACGGATGCGTTTGTTTGGATAAGAGAAGGAAGAAAATCGTGGGGGAGCAACAGGGTGGGTTGCATGTAAATTCTAGGCAGCGTCCTTGTGACTGGGCGGGCGAGGTG